>JACEOJ010005608.1:0-132496 GCA_013761285.1 Campoletis sonorensis | reverse complement strand
AGGAATATCTGGACAGTAATAATATGGGCAACTGGTAAATATCTGCAACCAGAGAAATATCTGTCATTGGACAAAGTGGTTGTTCAGGGAATAGTGATGCTGGTGCAAAATGTGGAGAATGGGCATTCAGGAATTATCTTTGGGGCAGAAATGATAGGGCATGAAGGGCAAGCAAAGAATATTTGTACCGTAAATAATAAAACTGTGTTTAATTCTGTATGAAATTTTTTTTTCCAGTTGTATTGGCAATCGCAATTCCTCGGTTGGGTCTATTCATCTCTTTGTTCGGAGCACTGTGTTTGTCGGCTCTAGGAATAGCATTTCCAGCGATAATAGAGATTTGTGTTATGTGGCCGGACAAACTGGGGCCATTCAGGGTATTCCTGGTGAAGAACATCTTGTTAATTTGTTTTGGAGTAATAGGTCTAGTTGTTGGTACTTATGTAAGTTTGGTCGATATCGTTAATTCTTTTGAAACACCGACCAATGCTACTGAAATATTATTGAATGCAACAACCGTTGCATAAACGGTCACACGTTGTCACCGCTGAGATTTAAACGCATCAAGCTTTTGACACATACTCGAGTCAACGGAGTCGCATTTATCACTGGTTTTCGACCACACAGCCAGTTGTTTTGTGACAGATTTAGAAGTATGCTCGAATGCTTGCCTCGATAACTTTTTTAGACTTTTGTTTTGTTTTTTTTTTCTTTTCACATACAGGGTCACTACAATTACTCATCAGCATTCATAGTGATTTTACGTACTCATGCGTTTGTTATCTTGTTGCGTTACGTAATTTCTTCTCGTTCTTTCTACCTGCGTGAATTTTTACGAAGTTAAACATTGCCATGTTCACATGGTGCTTGACTCATTGACAATTTCACCGCTGCATTCAGCTAGACGTCAAACCAATATTAAACTTTTTTTCGTTTTGTTTTGTTTTGTTTTTTTTTTTTTTTTTTTTTTAACTGGGATTTGGTATCAGAGACAGGTTTCTCTAATTGCTCTACCAAATTTGAGCACTTTGAATTTATTTATAAATTCTTTATCATAATTTAAACGTTACTTTATTAGCCACGAGGTCCGACAGAATAATTAATTAGTGCCTTGAAATTTATAGTTAGTAGACTCAGTCGAATTGTACAGAGAATGTTAGTACGTTTAGTACGGAATGAAAAATTCTTTATATCAATATAGTAAGAGTATTTGGAAGATAAAAATAGTGGCAACTATTCCGCGGATAAGGTGCCAATGTTGTTAAAAATTGCTGGACAATTTTCTACCAGGAAAATGGGACTCATGAGGAACAAAAATCGTTGTTTACTTGCCGAAAAGTCGTTTGGCTTTGTCACATGTTGTGCCATATTTCGAGTGCTATTGATCTGTAATATTTTGAATACTTCTTTCTTTTCGTATACATTCGAATGATTACAGGTTGTGTATTTGCCTTTGAAAAAAATTGACTTTCGTCGTAATTTTAATTGACATATTAAAAACATGGAAAAATAGATAGTTTACTAGTTCCTTGCATGAATTTTTTGCGAAATGGTTTTATTGCCGAATACTCATAATCTGCCAAATGGCCCACCAATTGTTTCAACACTTTTACAACAATTTATCGATTATGTACTCTTCCTTCCGATTGAATTTTCGCGTGGTTTACTATTTGTATCAATTTTTGCCATTTTATTAGCCCAGGGAAAATGGGCCAAGAGGCTAAACTACTAATTACTATGCAACGGTATTGTAAATTACGTGAGAGGATAAAAAATCCATGAAAATTTATGAAAATCGGTCCACCACTCGCATTGGACCATCAACAATTGTAAATCTTAGGATAGGTTTTAATGACACTGCCATTTATATGTTGGAACTGCGCGTGTAAGATTTTATCATGATGCAGCACGCACTTTACACTGAGAATTCAATAATTTTATGCTGAACTTATATTTAGGCATAAAAATAACGAAAAATCATACGCACGAACGATGCTACGTTACTTTGGAATATTGTCATTTCGTTGAAAGTTTAAATAGGCAAAAATCTGTCAAAATAAAACGACACAAACGTCATCCACTATAAACGATTCTTCAAACCTGAGTTAACGCACAGTCAATTTATGAACCTTCCTCTCTATAATGTATTGTTAAAATGTTACGAAAATTGTTATCAAAATGTTTATCGCCATATCATATTTAGGAATATCGAACTTGTGCTTCAATTCTTCAATTATTTGGCTCCAATTCGACATTATAAATGTTTGCTAGACGCCGCTATCCGATATATTTTGCGGTACCAATTGTGCAATTTTACTTCCGTGTAATAATTTGTATTAATTTATTGTAAAATATATTTTTGAATAAAAATACATTTCTTTGAAGTCCAGTCTTTTTCGAATCCTGGATTCCTACAATAGGGTCGACGACGACGCCAATTATTTCTTTTAAAAAAATACTTTTTTAAATTTTTTTTCACGACTTTATCTATTTATAGAGTTTTTATGATCAATTTCTCATGGAATGGGACTTTTTCGGGTACCATTCTGTTCGTTTTAAAAAAATAAAGAGAATGGTGTATAATTCAACCTCATTATCACATACAAGGAGCATTTTACATTGAAAAGAATATTAGGCTCGTTTGCGATTCCGTTTTAAAGTTCGAAAAAATACATTTTTCAGGGTCTGGATTTAAAATTGCAATGAATTTTAAATCCGCAATATTTTTCTCTACAACACTATGTTCAATGGGTGAAATAAAATTCAATGATGAGCAATCACAGCTTTATTTTTGAGTGACGAAAAAAAAATAGAGCAACAAAATAATTAGTAAGAAGATGCTAATCCTGATTATTTACGGAGTGCTAAAACCTTTTTGTTATTCGTATTAGGTGAACACAAAACTCGTATTCTCAACTCATTCAAACAATATACAAACTCAATTGTCCCAGATGCGATTTTAAATAATAACACAATCCAAATCATCTGGATGAAGAACTAAAAAAAAATCACTCATTGTTTTGTTTATTATGCATGTTTTATTAATCATAATAATTTTACGAAAGAGATTGACGATCGTTTATTGTGATACACACGTTAAAAATTGAACTTTCACTGTCAACTTTTCCTCTCGAAAATACTCAAAGTTTATGGATCAATGTCCCACTGATACAGGAAAAGAACGAGCTAAACGTGCCTATGTTAAGCTCGTTCACATTTTCATATGGGAAAAGATACAGATAGCAAATACATATATTATGAAAATGTGTGTATTACCATATCAGCTGAAGAGTGAGGAAGCACAGTTGGTGATACGAAATGCCCCCTAGCGAGACTGTTGAGAAACTCAGCCGGTTAAAAAATCATCGAGAGCCTGCGTTGTGATCAGTAGACTGTTGAGTATCGAGCACTTCGCAGGCGCATTCGATCGTTTTTCTTAGTGTTTTAATATTGTTTGAAGACACCATTTTCATCATGACTTCACGAGGACCATCTTTCGATTCGGATTGCATGACATTAACGCGATTCGTTTTAGCCGAACAGCGTAAAGTACCAACAGCGACCGGTGATTTATCGCAACTTCTTAATTCCATACAAACAGCTGTGAAAGCCGTTAGTTCCGCGGTAAGAAAAGCCGGCATCGCTAACATGTGAGTTACATTTTTTTTACTTACTCAATAATTCGTGTTTCCAAGTTTTTTTTATTTACAACAATTTAAATGAAGTGAGGCAAATTTTCTTTGATCAAAATTTCTTCTAAGTTTTCATGATTTTATAGTTGTTTCTATAATTTTGTTCCTTTTTGAAATTTGAACTTTCACTTATTGCATTCCTTTCATTTGAATTTGTATTCTTATGAAAAAATGACACTTGATTTATTGATTTATGTTTATTCATCATTTTTTCAAGAATTTTTATAACCCACCATCAATTTTTCGACATTTTCTAATACCCCTGGTCATTTTTTTCTTGTTGGAATACAAGATAGTAAAGTTTTTTCTTATTTTGGTAAATTACTTTAGTAAAAGTTCAAATACAGACTTAGGTTATCGTGCTTCAAAGACCACGAATAATAATACAGACGAGCCCCAATAAGATAAAAGTTCTCTCAGACACTGATTTTCATTTGTTGCGTCAACAAAAACAACATTTTGTAATCAATATTTCGACTTCACACTCTAATTTTATTTCGAAAGTCTCATTTCGATAAATGTATGCTTCGTAAACACGAGGGTGTATCCTTTCGCAACAATGGGAATAATTTAGAAGAAGAAAAAAAACAGACACAATTTTGATAAACCTCGTAAGATTTCTGAGTCATTTTTGTTTACTTCAATTTTTTCAATATAAAAATATTAATAAACAATCAACTACACGAAAACGTAGTTGTAATGGATAAAAAATAATTTTCTTCCTTACAAAACAATGATAAATAATTCATTAATTATCAATAATGATAATTATTTACAATTGAATTACATTAAATCATCATTTTTAGGGTCTCGATTATTTTTTTCCTCTTTTTGTTAGCTGACAGTTTTTTATGGAATACTAAATTCTTTCTTGATTGTATTTTTTTTTCTTTTTTTTTAGGTACGGAATTGCTGGTAACACGAACGTACAAGGGGAAGAAGTGAAAAAACTTGATGTTTTGAGTAACGAATTATTTATAAATATGCTTAAATCGTCTTACACGACATGTCTCCTCGTGAGTGAAGAAAACGAGCAAGTGATCGAAGTGGAAACTGACAAGCAAGGAAAATATATCGTTTGTTTTGATCCCTTGGACGGATCTTCGAACATCGATTGTTTGGTATCTGTCGGTTCAATATTTGGTATTTACAAGAAACTCGATACATCAACAACGCCATCGATTACTGATGCTTTACAAAAAGGTCGTAAATTAGTTGCGGCTGGTTATGCTCTTTATGGATCTGCTACTATGATCGTCCTTGCCATTGGCCAAGGGGTTAATGGCTTCATGTATGATCCGGCTCTTGGAGAATTTATTTTGACTGAAAGAAACATGCGTTTACCAAAAAGAGGCAAAATTTATAGGTACGATGATTATTTATTTTACTAACCACGTTGCCTCAATTATTTTATATTTTTATAGATTTTCGAAAATCTCGTCATTGCAGTAGTTTTTCCAATAATTAATATTTCTAATGAATACATTCCTGGTTAGTAGTCTTGAAACTATTCAAAATTGGAGAAAAAATGATTTTTTGAGTAAAATACTCACTTCTGCAAACGCTCAAATTTTTAATAACTTTTTAGATCAATCAAATTCGATATTTTCGAAATTTTCATATTTAAGACGTATCGAAGGAAGTTAAAAATTTAGTCCTGATTTTTTTCAATCAAATGACCGGTCGATGAACTACACTCTGGGTCAAATAGACCCAGTGTTTCAATGCAGTGGCCAAATTCAAGTTGATATTAATAAACGAAGTGAATTTTATGAATTGATTTTCACAAAATGGTCAACTTTCCAATCAATAAATCCAATCAATCAAGTGGATTGTTTGGGTTTACTAATTGCGGAGTTCATTAACTACTAATTAGTAGGAGTTAAATGCTGTCCGTGCTAATTAATTAATATTGATAGAGAGATTACCTGCTCAATAAATGAGTTAATCCAGTTAATCAGTTTATATTTCGATTGTGTGGGGTTTACTAATTAAGATAATGACCAATTTCTAATTAGTTCCAGTCGAATGTAACGTTAGCTAATCAATTGCACAAATTATTTGTCCACAGCATTAACGAAGGCAATGAAGCGACGTGGGACCCAGCAATCAAGGAATACATTAAATCGAAAAAGTACCCAAGCAGTGGAGCTGCATATGGAGCAAGATACGTTGGTTCGATGGTTGCTGACGTACACAGAACTATTAAATATGGTGGAATATTTTTGTATCCAGCATCGAAGAGCAGCCCAAATGGCAAAGTAAAGAAATTTTCTTTCATTTTTCCTAAAATTACGTTATTTTTATTCCACTGAACAGTATCAATCAATCAATGACAATATGTCAATTGATAATTTATTTTTTATTTCTTCCTTTAGCTTCGTCTTCTCTACGAATGCATCCCTATGGCCTACATCATTGAACAAGCTGGAGGATCAGCGACGTCTGGTGAAATAGACATTTTGGATATTCAGCCCTCAACCATACATCAAAGGTCACCAATAATCTTAGGATCGACTGACGACGTCACTGACGTATTGGATCACATCCAAAGAAGCAAAAAAAATGTCTCCCGAAACCTCTGATCATCTAATCGGAAAATGTTCCGTCATTATTTTCCTACACGTTACTTTTTTCTTTTTTTTAATTCGAAACTTGTAACAAATTTGAATAAATTATACAATTAATCAAAATCGAGGCTTCAAATCATTTCTTCTTTTTCGGATACAGTCTCAAAAAAATCTTTATCGTTATCGTTAAACGATCTCTTGACCTCTTGAATACTTCATATAAAAAAATACCAAATTTTCAAAATTCTAGCATCATTACATCAACATTTTTAAGGGTGTTGAGGATGTTACATCGATGAAGAAACTCGTTGTTCGAAATTAAAGTTTCGTTGGAAACGATTCGATAAATGAATAAATGCAAATATTCATCAACAAATTTCGTGTTATTTCTTTAATTTCCAGAATGTTGTGAGTTCCAAAAAGTTGGGATGTCACAAAAGAAAACTTTAAAGATAACTTTAAAATCGTTATTTCAATAACGAACTTTTTAATCGACGTGAATATCTTTCGATTTTGGGCTCCACATCGTTAAGTTGAACGTATTTGATAAAATAATTCAAACGTTTAAGCCAAAAAGTTTTCAAGTCTCGTAACTTCCGGGTCATCCGAAGGCTCGAAGACATTGTTTAAAACGCAACACGTTCTTTGAATCATTCGCCGGAGTACAGAACTTCTGTTCGAATATAGTTGAAGTTGCAATAACTTGGTAAAGTTTGAGTAAAGATTGAAATCTTAGTGAATTTATTTGGCAATACATGGAATCGATTGGTGAGGAAGTCAGGGCGGGAGGGTTTGTTCCGGTATTTCAATAAGAATTGGCGTTTGAGAGAAGCTGATAAAACTGGGTTGTTCGTCAGCAGGATTCGCGCAACGCGAGTGGCGACATAACACGAGAGTTTTACCTGATGGGGGGAAATAAGGGTTGGGGAGAGGGGCGGGGGGTGGGTGGGTGGGTGGAATGGTTGAGGGTGTACGTTGGAGACAAAGTGGGTGGTTGGGTCGAGAACTGGTGGACGTTTGGTACATGGAAGGGGAATAAGAGAACGGGCGTTCTGCTGCATAACAGATACCGAGGAAGATTTGAGAATCCAGAAGCAGCCGCAAACCCGAACGGAGCGTAACTCGAAAAAGCTCAATATCTTTGGATCTTGCCACAAAAAAAATTGCTATTTTCTTCTTCTTTTTTTTTTTACATAATTTTTCATCAACTTTTTCGAAGCTTATAAAAACTTCTGAAAGTGCACGCATTACCAATTAAACTTTATCAATCACTATCTTCTTCCGTTACGTCAGTTTATCGAAGAAGGAAAAAAAAACGGGACAACTCCACGCCACTGCCATCTGCATTTAAAACCCAATCACTTCCTTCGACTAATAACTCGACGCGGAATAGTCACAACGTGGACCGCCAAGTGCATGCATTTCATTCGAAAACAACATTCGCGTACTTCCTCTCAACTTTTGTCCAACCAAATAACTATTTATTATCAACAAAAAGTGCACATGATACGGTGATTTAGAAATATGACGATCGTTAATACTTCACGTCTCGTTTCTGTCGCCACTGTTCTAGTGATTTTAGCTGCTATCGTCAAACACGGTAAGTTTTTTAACCCAATTTTTTCAGTTTTATTCATTTATCTTTTTAATTTGTTCTTCTCTTACTGTTCAAACCACAATTTTCCAATAAATCCAGAGACTGTTATCGCTGAATACTTTTTTTTAGATTCTTATATTTTACTAATGTTTGAGCATTATTTTTGTTCATTGAGAGACTAACAATTGAATAAATACTTCTGATACTTTTTATGAAGCTTTTATAAAGACCCAAAGAAATGAATTTATGTATTTTGTATTTGAAAATAGTTTAGACGTTCGTAGATTCAAAAAACGTCGACTTTCCAGCTGCAAAGTTTGAAAAATGTTTTAGGAATGGAATTTTTTGAACTGAGGTCAATGCTTCGTAATTTTGAATCGTCCACTTTGATGGAAAATAATTATCAGCATTTTGGAACCCAACAGAAATTCCGTTTTTGACTATAATAATAATTAGAGTTATTTTAAAAAAGGTCAATTGATTTATGCGGACGTTATTGAGTCAGAGAAAGTATTTTTGACTAATTTAATTAGACGATTTATGACCTCAAAACTAGTTCGGGATACCGGTGATTTGTAAATTCGTAAAAGACCAAATAAATTGCTTCGATATCTTTGATAAAATGAATTTTATCGATAAATATATCTAAGAACAAAAAATTTCGAAATAATGTGTAACAACGAAATTCCAACGTAACAGAGTACCAAGTTTTTCGAAAAAAAGCACAATATCCCTACAATCGCGAAAACTTTTTGAAATTGAGTACACAAAAAAACTGTTTAATAGGACTTGGGTGAAGAAACTCTAAATTTGTTCACACTTAGTGTTGAAAAAGGGCATTGAATTGTAGCCTCATTGTTGGTGAGCGGGAAGTCGTAGAACATTGCCAGCACTTGTGGTACTTCTTCTGTCGTAGTCAACGGTTCGATTTCTTATTGAGTATCTATTTCGAAATATATCCATTGCTCAGGTATTTATTTGCAATTGAGAATTTATCAAACGAGGATAATTACGAAGTTTAACATTTTAGAGGATGAATAAAAATTGGCATTTGTAACTCATTTAGTCGAATTTTTCAATTTTCAAACTTGTTACTCTTATTTTCAACCAAGTTGTCAATAAAGTCTCTCGATTTTGAAACATTGTGACAATATCTTCAACATCATTGACTCAGTTTCTCAGTTACTTGGATATACTGAGGAATTATTGAACACAGCTTCTAAGTTTTGTCCTCTTTTCATTTATGTATTTTTTCTTTTCTTGTCACTGTGCCAGAAGCCTTAAGTCTGCCCACATAGCCAGCCCATAGAGTAAGTTTTACCCGGGCTTCCCTGTTGCCAACGTCCCTCTTTCAACAACAGTCCATGTCGCATCTCAGTCGATTGCGTGAACCAAAGATCGATGGTTCTTCTTTGTAAGACTTCCAACTGAAGAAATAATATTATTTTGCTATTACAGCAAATGTCAAATGGAATTTTCAATCGTTTTAGTCATATTTCTTGGAACGACGATGACAATTCCAACAAATATATGCACTGGAACGTAATAATTGATTGAATATCCATTTGTGACGTCGTTTCTTAAGATATTTAAATGGAACACGAAAAATAAATATTGAATGACCTATTTTTACTTCGCTGTTTAATTCCTGTTCTTGGTATTAATGATATGACGTCATACTCCTCGATTAAAAAAAAAAAAACCATTGATTGTAGAAACTTTTAGCTCCATTCGCACTATTTAATGAACCATGTTTACTTCTTTTAATTTCGTCTTTCCATTCAAATGGAAAGAAACATTTTTTTACCACAGAGTTAGTAATGTAGGTCATTCACATTAGTGCACGTCCCACGAAAGGGTTGCAACCACTGAATGGTACTTGCAGCGAATTGGATGATACTCAAGATTACGTCAAAATGTTCTTATTCGATAATTAAGAAATATTAAATTCCTTTGAGCTAAATATTGATCATTTGAACCTAAAAATGGTGCTCGTGGTTTTAAAAAATTGGAATCTTGATTACTTCCGGCTATTTTCATCTCCAGGAATTCGATCGAAACGTTTCAATCCTGAGGTCACACTAAATGCACTTGAATTGTCAACACTTCTTTTAATGAAAAAAAAATCCATTCAAATGTAGAGCCAGTTAAAATGAGCAAGGACGAAATCCTTTTGAATGAATTATTTCTTAACAAAAAGACTCGATGACAATTGCTGTCAATAAATAGATTCGATTAACCAATTGTTGAAACTTTCAATAATGGAACATTGTGATACTTTGAACGAAGTATGTCCTTCACCCATATATCCTTACGTAATACGATCAGCTGGTACCGGGTGCAATATAGGAACAAGGTGAAAGAGGTCGTTGGGGCGATCGATCGACCTCGGGACTGCAGTTTTGACGGTCTCGGCTCCCATCCGTGACTTGCGCAAAGATCCAAAGCTTGCGTCACAATTCCGCATGGAATTGATTTGTTCAAAGCCTTTTTTAATTCTAAGATCAACTCACGGTTGAATAACCGCTCTGATTATTCGCTGATTATCAGATTTTCATCTTTTATCGCTTTATCAAACTTTCGATTAGATTTATTTGATTAATTGTTCTTAAAAAGTGGAATTATTTTCAAAACAACGAAGGAAATACATATTCACGAAAATAGGACGTACGTGAAATCGTCCGTCACCGCATAAGTCCCTACAAATCATGTTGACCTACTAGGGCAGCAACTTATAAACTTTCCACAAGGATATAACTTGTTTAATCCTTTGTCGAGCTGTTTATGAGCTTCATTTTGAAACCACGTAACGAAGTACAACAGTCCTTGATCCTTTAACATTCTGATCAAGTTCTCGATCGTTTCACTGCAATTGCATGCAGTTTAATTCTGTTTAATTCAATTTCAATATTATTATTTAAACGAGTTTTTTTCCTTTTTGTTTTTACTTTTAATTTGATGTTTATAATTTCGTTTGAATGTTTTCAGGCGAAGCGATAGTTTGTTACCAGTGCAACAGTGCTTTTGATCCTCGGTGCGGTGATCCCTTTGATCCTTACAGTCTGGGAACTGTCAATTGCAGTTTTCAACCAAGACTCGAACATTTGGGTCATCTCGAGCCGACTTTGTGTCGTAAAATTGCACAAAAAGGTAACGTTTTACTTGGTTTTTCATTCAACTCAATTATAGAAGAATACTTGTGATAATTTTATTTCAGAAACATTTCAGTTCTCGACAGTTTTTTAAAAACCTTCAAAAGTTTGGCCATTTCAATAGTTTCACGACTTTTGTAGTGAATTAGTGGAAAAAAGGAGTTTAACGAATTTTTTACAATAAAAATGAATTTTCAACGCTTCAATTCCTCTTTTCATAGTTTTTTTTTCCGTCGAGACAAAAAATGATTTTTCTTTATTTCAGTTTATGGCAAAATGCGAGTGGTTAGAGGATGCGGTTACATTTCCGAAGAACGCGATAACGGACTGTGCGTGAGAAGAACGGGTACTCATGACGTTATGGCTCATTATTGCGCGTGTACCAGTGATTTGTGTAACGGATCAACCGAAAAGTTGCCATCGTTTATAACAATAGGAATCGTTCCAATTATTCTTCTCTTGTTCAAAATATAGAAGAATATTAATTTCGTTATTGTCAAATAATTTTAACATCTAAAGCCTCTGGTTACGAATTGGAGCTGTTTTACTTTTCTTTTTTTTTGTAAACAAAAGATATACAATGGTGGGAAACACTTTGAAAACCCCACGGGAATGTTCTCTTGCGATTTTCGCAAACTTCCATTTCAAGCAGCACGACTGACTTTTTTATTTCTCTTGTTTCCAATACTTTTGCGCGAAAAACAAGGTAAGGTTTCAAGGACAGCAGAGGCATGTCAGGACGGAATTGAAATGAAAAGAAATGAAATAGTGTGTTTGAAACTCGCAGTCGAATCGATTAAAATGTGCCCTCTTTCCATGGAAAATGAATCGTTGCAACGATGGAGAACCAGTTATTGAATTTTTTGAAAAAATTGACAAAGGATTGTTAATTGATTTATGAACTTTATTCCATTAAATTAAAAAACTAATTGTCTTGAGGAAGCAAAGACCATTTGTCACAATTTTGAGCTGCAAGTCATTTTTGTTTTTCGAATAATTGTTGTAATAAAATTAATGAATCGTTTCATGTTGAAAATGTTTGAATAATTCAAGAAGAATTTGTGGAATTCCAATGAAATATCGTTAGGATGAAATAGCATATGAAAGACGAAATTGATGGATTTCATCCATGTTCATTAAATCAATGATCATATCATTTTATAGTAGAAGAGATGAATTTCTTCTAACACATTATCCATCGAATATTTTGAATTATCGACGAGCACGTTTCTAGCAATAATTCTAAAATCGAAGACGTCTCCTCGTAGTTTTAGGTATTAGACAAATATGTAGAAAAGTCAATCTTCTAAGTAGACTATTATTTTTAATATAAATTAGATATTTAAAAAAGAAAAGCAACTGCTAAATTTGTTATTCGAAAATTTAAATAGAAACGAAGTTTATCCGAATATAAACTTTCACGCGAATTATGACAGAACTGTTCAATTGTCACGAAGAAGAAAAAATAGTGTCGTTTACAGATGTACGAGGCTTGGAAAACAGTTTAGTGTAAACATTATTCGTGAATGGTTAAAACGATGAAATGATGAATTTAGAAATTGGCACATTACGATAAGTATTTGGAAAAACAAAGGTCGGCTAAATGATTCAAAACAATAGACTCTTCAATATGGTAAATTCTATAATAGTGAATTATTCTGATTGGAACAGAATTAAAATGCAGTTTTGAGAACTCAATTATTTGTAGCCTTTGAAATAATTTCGAATATTGTTTTCGTTAGTCTATATTTCGAGCTCTCTATTCCGAAGAATATTCAGTTGCAACGTCGATGCCATTTTCAGAATCTTTTTATTTCCTTATTTAAGTTGAATGATTAATAAACAAAGAAAAACATTTGTTATAAAATATACTCGTATAAGAAGTTCGTAGAATCAAGAAACTGCCAGCTCATAAGGATAATACGCTTATCATTGATTCCACGATTCGAACAATATATATTTATGTCAACGTCACATTAGCAGAAAAATTCACAAGTCAGAACGTCGAATTTCTGATTGTAAATAGAAGCTATTTTATCGCGGCAGAAAAAAGTTATGCGCTTTTTTTTCCAGTCAAACAAATATAGACGACGATAAAAACTCATCGGGTCAAAATATTTTTGACTGTAAACATGCGAAACGTCAACACTACGAGCTATGTAAGTGCTGCACGAAACACGAAAACAAAACAAACAAAGTAGTCGCATGAACGACCCTGCAAGATTTTTCAACACTGATTGACCGTCCATATATTATCAGATTCTTATATACGTGAATGGCCTCTGAATCATGCCATTTTAATGCCTAAACAATTTACGTACATGTGTTTCTTTAATCGTACACACATAGAATAAGAATATTTCACTTTTCCTGATCGACAATTGACGGACTAACCTAAAAAAAATGTAAAAAACCGTTTGATTCCGTTTGAGTGGTAAAAACCAGCCGAATTAGGATCATTAAGCATGGACTGCAAATGTCCTTGAATGTTTCGATTCCGGTTAAAAATAATTGAATCCCACATCGAAATAAAAAATTTAAAAGTCCTTTAAAAATCGAAAAAACGAATCGCGGCGTTTTGTTATCGAACTCGATGACGAGGAAACCCTTCAGTGAATTCGAGAAGCTTCCCAAAATACAAAAATACATTATCTTGGTATTCGAGAAAGAAAAAGTCAACTCTTGATATTCAAGTGAAAAAAAAAACTAAATTGAGCAGACAAGAAAAGGGAAATATTTTGGTAGGAATTCTCACAAAATATATATTTTGAAAATGCTAATCAGGTGAACAAGTGAATTTATAAAAATGACAAGTGTAACGTTGAACGAAAGAAACGAAGCCTTGGACACGTCGAAAAGAACGATGAATAATATTTTTAGTTTTTTTCACAGCGTCATTTTTCGAAACTGTCAAAATGTCAAATGGGCTCATTTTGCCCTGTTCTCTCCATAGCAATTCCCTATTGCGACGAATCATTTGTCGAACATTACAAATCGTGTAATGACTCGTAAATAACTGAATAAATACAAAAAAACAGCTAGAAGCTTCACAAGTTACATTCAAAAAAATATTATTTCTCCTAAATATTGTGAAAAGCATATTATCGAGTCGTGCCATTGCGAAACATAATTTCACAAAAAAATCAATGCTTTAAAAAAAAAACATTCATCGAAAATTAGGACGTTCAAACGCGTGCGTATTTGTATAGGTTCTTAATGACATGCGGAAAATGTTATTGCGTATCTGATAAAAGTTATTTAAAAACAACAACCCAAAATGCCTCAAGTCAGATGTTAAAGAAAATATTGATCCTTGACAGCAATTGTATGTCATTCGGACTCACGACAAATAATTCCTTCAAATTTTTATTGCAACAATCACAAGGTCCTAATTGATTCTCACAACCATAATTTCAAAGGAATATGAAGCATTGATGATCAGAATGTTTCTGTATTGATACAAAATCGTCTATTTCTTTTTCTCAAATGTTCCTTGTGTCTAACCTCAAAAGGAAACGTCAAAATTGTTGCTATTAAGGATCGATATTTTTTTTGAATCAGATATTAAAACTAGAAGGAGAGTACAAAAAAAATCTAGTGCACCTGTTACAACGATCAAGTTACGTACGATTTTATAAAAGCAAAGCACCTTTCATTATGGACCATTTCAGATCCATAAAAGAAAAAAAACAAAAGCTTGACAGTTATTGTGAACGGAAAAAGTACCCAATAAGCTAGAAAAAAAAATTATGTAAGTTTGGAATAACGGGTTCGAATTTTCTGAGCATTACGTGTAAAACGAGCGATCGCGTGAAGAATGATTGTGCTATCGTCACGGATATAGAATTGTTGTTCATTGATTGAGATTTGGAAGATTTGTATCGAGAGACGCAGCAACGGCTCGACAGAGAGTTTTCGAAAAACGAAATTGAATAGAAAACTCATGGAAATTTGTTGAGACCTGCTGCACTCTCGTGTACTCAAATACGAGGTTTTTTCGATTATTTTAAATTTCCAAATTCGTTGTATCCTCGAAAATCATTGAGTTCCATTTATTATTTGAACTACATTGAGAATTTTGCTAAAGCTTCAAACTACCAGCGCCTCAATTTGTGTTTTCCAATTTGTCACAAACTACATATCAGGCGTTTTTTGTTTGTTTTAACAAATCGCAACTATTTGATTCTTTTTAACTTGCATTCAATTTATTGTGAGAGTCATTATTCAATATTTACAAAACATAATTCAATCCACTTGTGAAAAAATTGGTAAAAAAAATACTTCAAATATGTGAGAAAACTTGATTTTCTTTTACAAAGTTTTGTGTTGAATTTCCAATGACAGCAGTTTAAAAAAAAATTAAATTAAAAAAAACATAATCAAATGAAATAGAAAAAGGTACATTCACAAATACTGAAGCAACTGAATCTGGAGAACTGTAAAACAATGAAATGATTGTCAGAAATTTCAAAGAATTTAACGACACTGATTGGAAATATTTGTTATTTCAAGTTTTGAGAACTGCAGTCATTTGACTATTGAGCAAGAATACAATTGTTTTAAATTGTACGTAATTAGATTGAGTGTTGATTACGACTGACGATGAAATTGGTTTGCACATTAAAAAAAATGCACTGATTTCCAAAAGTTCACCTGATTTTGACACGCGTAAAACTATTTTTAAAAAAAGTGGCGAAAAGCATGGACGTTCGTTTGAAAATGAAGAATGAAAGCAAGGATCATGGCACTTTGATAAACCGAAGACGATTCATCTTGTAAAATCACAACCATACGATTGTTAACCGAGAATTTTAATATCGAAGGGTAAAAGAAAAAAGTACATGCCTTAATTAATAAAAGTAGTTTTTACGAAGCCTTTTCATTGTGGAATGAAGCAAATTCATGGCTGGGTTCCTTCATGTTGAACTATTTTAAGTGAAAAAAAAGATAAACTATTTAAAAAAAAGAAGAAGATAAACAATATCATATCATGATCAAAATTAGTTTATAAGAACTTTGGACTTTACTTTAAATCTTTCATAAGATATTTCATCGGAGATTGAAGTTGAAAAAGAAGATCGAGGCGATATGAGGCATTTTATTAACATGCGATATAAAAATGGAACGTATTGTTGCTGATGATTGATACACGGATGAAAAACTGTTTTTGTTTTGCTTGTCCTAGAAAATATAACGTTCAAACGCTTCGACAGCTTGTAAACCGACGATTACACCTCACCGGTAATTCCTGTTAAATATCATTTGGAAATAAATATTGTAACAAAAAAAAAAAAACAAATGTGAGACACAATATTGAACGAAGAAAAGTAAGACAGTGGCAAAATTTGCCCACATGTCCTTCCTGTTTAAAGGATTTCAAAGGAACATGTCAATATTCGGATGAGAAAATGTTATTTATAATAATGATTGTTAAACTCATACAACGCAGAAACACTGTGTATAGAAATTGTTGTATCAATAAAGTATTCAGTGGTTACCGAAAATAATTGCCCATTTTATGTGTCGCCACTTATTTTAGTCACTTATACATTTTTTTTTCTCACTCAATTGTGCCAACGAAATATTCATCGTACTTAAATCGTTTTCAAAATTTTCCATGATTCATCCAACGTGTTTACACTTATTGAAACCTTAAACCTGCCGAACAAATAAATTATTCCAAAAAGTACAAAAATCCTGATGAAAATGCGATCAATACATCATCATTTTGAATCGTCTTCATTTCATTTTTAAGCTAAGGGATCAGTCGCTATCTCGCCACTGTGAGTGCGAGAGAAATAGCTGCAATTTTCTTATAATTGAATATTTTTTATACGATTTGACCAATTAAAAAAAGTCTCCGTCAGCGTATTTTTACCATCGTCCCGCGTCCGCTGACAGAGCCCTTTCGTGATCGGTCAAACGTCAGCTAAAAATCTTGATTCCAAAAATTCGACGTGAGTCTTCGTGACTGATCCATCACCTTAAAGGACGTATACAGCGAGAAGTGTCATTTTTGAGTTAATGAACATGAAAATTAATTTTCCCAATAAAAAATCGATGTTTTACATTTTTTTTTAAATAAAAAATATTGTAATCGTTTCTCAATGTTTTTTTTTTTTTAACACAAACAGTCTTCACGCCATTTTTCCAAAGCTTTGCTAGAAAAATAAAATTCCAGTGACTCTTCTGTACTCTTTTTGGGTCGACACCTCCCTTCAACCCCGAAAACTCAACTGTGTCGGAGAAATATACCCAACAGGGTTTTCACCGACTGAACAACCGA
The DNA here is from genome assembly GCA_013761285.1 of Campoletis sonorensis. NCBI lineage: Eukaryota > Metazoa > Arthropoda > Insecta > Hymenoptera > Ichneumonidae > Campoletis > Campoletis sonorensis. The sequence goes on along the minus strand of JACEOJ010005608.1, from coordinate 115,199 downwards.
TGAAGCGCCATAATAGTGACGTCGATATTTTTATAACGAGGTAAATAATTAGAAAAACTCCACGTCAGAAGGCAACTCTTACTAAATATATATATATATATTTATATTTATTTCATTAAACCCGCAACAGTATTAAATTACTTTGAAAAATTACCATATATATTAAGGAGAATAGCTGACAGTATCAGTCATTAGTGAAAATATGAATTTACCAATGAACTCTAGAATCTATAGAACAGTATGTGGATTTAACAGATTAAAATCAGTCCTTGTAAAATGAGGAATGTGCTAGATTTCATTCTCACAATAATTAAAGAAAAACTATAAGAAATATGAGTCATTTGACAATTTTTTAAACATTATTTTCTCGTACAAAATCGTTCAAACGCAGCATTTGCTCGATACGAAAGTGAACACATTTTGTATTGGTTAGTTTTTGCTTGAATAGTTAATATTAAGTGTGTACTCTGCTGGCCAGCACAGAGTTGGAACTATAATTGACGATTTTATTACTTGTTGAATAAAATTTGTCTATTTTTCCAATCGCATTTTGTAAAGGATAATTTCACCAGAGAATTTATCATCGAAGAAACTGACGAATTTCGTTCGTTTCAAAAAGCTCGTGACACGTTTCGACATTTCTCACTCTTTGTTTCACTGGTAAATTCTTTGCACCGTTTTTCTTTCTCTTAAAAATTAGTTAGGCCGCGAAAAGTAAATCCGATTCCATTAAACCTCGAGATCCGATGCTGTCCACTTAATGTACAAACTGCATCTTTTGTTGTTGTTGTCGTTGTTATTAAGAAACACAAGTAATTCCTCGTTTGTCAATGATAGGCGATTTACCAGCGACTCGGTAAATGTTTTCTCGACTAGATTAATTGCAGCACCGATTTGCGCAGGTGAGAACTTCTGCGGAGTCCGAAACACCATCGTTGAATGATTTATACGCTTTTTAGTTTGATCTTTCTTTTAAGTATTCGAAAGCACCGTAATACTCGACGTTTTAGCCTCGTCCAATGTTATGAAGGGCGTTACAACCTGCATGTTGACAGATATGTACAACGGATAAGTTAGTTGTTTGTCCAGTGGCATCACTTGTTTCTGTAATTCAAAGAAATTTCATTCAGTTACATTTCAATTGAAAAATCAATAAAATGAAACAATTTATAATTAACCGGTGTGAGAACTTTAATAATGAAAAAAATTGCTTAATTAAATTAAAAAAACAGGATTTCTTACCTCCTCATTTTTGTGCAGTGACATTTTAAACGTACCAGAGCTCTGTATATGTTTTACTTGTCTCTGTCCGTCCAAGGAAATCAGTGAGACCCTGGAATCGAATCGTGAATCGTTAAAATAATGGCAAAACAGAACTTTAAAATATTTAATGATCATTCAAAACAGGAAATGAGAGAGAAATAATAGTTTGGCTTAAAAATAAAATAGACTTGCTTCAAAATGATGTTGCGTTTGCTGTGATTAGCGGTTATATGATCCGAGTCTAGTCTATGATTTCTTCTTATCCTTAATGTCGTTGGATCGAGATGTACAACGAGTTCAAGGCCGAAGTGGAACGCGGTCCACCTCCAAATGTGATCTCCTTGTTTTTCGACACATCTTCCACATCTGAAGCATTCCTTCGAGAATTCCTCATCACTCATTTGTTTTGGACTTTCCGATAGGCAAAAAAAGAGTATTTCACAATATCAGTTATTTTCTTCTTTACAATAAAATTCTAAATTTCCGGCAGAAGGAAAAGGGAGAGGTTTGGAGAACAAAAAACAAAAGTTTAAATAGGTACCGACTGGGGTGGGGTTGAGGCGAAAACAGGGAGGCAACAGTCAGTATTTCGTCCACAAATCTGGTTCGAAGTGGTTAGTCAGAATTTCTGAGTTTCATAAGCAAAAAAATGAATGAAATAAAACAATTTTTTCAATTTACCCACGATCCTTGTTTGCATCTATTCTTAAAAGATGCAACCACTGCTCTTTGTAAGCGTTGTGGAGCCAATCGGGTGGTATAAGATTGTCGCTGTACAAAATTTCAACATCCTGATCGTGGAGCAGCAAATATTTCATTCTCAATGCTTTGAACGGCGGAGCGAATTTCTTTCCTTCTTCCGTTGACAAAAATGGTTCTGTCCATGTGTGATTTTTGTAGAAGTCGTCTACTTGGATCGAATCTTCTTTGTTGGACATGTGGACGAATAGCCTGAGGATAAAACGTTAAATTACATTCGAACATGATTTATTATTCATTGCATAATATGAAAAACTGGGCTGAGAAAAAAAAAACACAAAATCCATACCAAGCTCGGAGCATCATGTACACGCAGAATTCAGTTTGCATTGCGACCAATTCACAGCTGTCGATCAATTCCGTCATAAGATCGGGTGTGATTTCAGTGAGAAAAGTTGGATATCGCCATCCGTAAGCGAGCAAATTAACTTCCAGCCACTTTTTTGCTGCCATTTTAACAGCAGGCACGCCGTACGAAACTGCAGCATTGTAATAAGGAACAACTGTTCTTATATTTGTTGTCTCAATCATTATTTCTCCGCACTGATCGATGAGTCCTTGTAATTGAAAGAGCGTCGATGTTGCAAGAATCGAAATAACATCTTTAGGCTCGAGACTCACTTCGTCCTGATACAGCGAACCTAACACAGTCGTTAAAGCTGAAAGATTGTAGAATATGTCAAAATTGAGTTTCCATTTATTCTCACAAATCATTATTTTATTTATTCTTCCAGGATATTCCCTTCAATCGAACTGTGGATAAGGTAAGTGGACAAGAAAATTTTTTTAATCCTTACAATCGAGTGTTATATCTGGATCCGCAATTTCCACAGTGATGAATTTTTCATTCGTCTCTCGCCAAGCACCGGAAAACATACTGGCGAAATAAGGACTCTAAAAGAAAAATTTTGCATTTATTATTGAAATATCTGGGGAATAGGAAATAAAATTTTTGAATAAACGATTTTAAATGAATAATTTACGTACTTGACTTATGTATACTTTGTGCAATCTCCATGCTCTTCCAAGCATGAAAACTGTTATATCACTTGCTTTTTCTTCTTGGAACAAAGTTTTGTAAATATATTGTGCTGTTGTGAGCAGCTTTCTTCTGTAATTGCAATTTGCAAAAAAAATTGAGTTCCTTTGTAATTAATTTTGCAAGTTTATTCTATTTGATAGTTACAAAAAGGCCACATACCGTCTCGAGTGTGGCTTCAAATAATCCGCATATCATTTTCAAGTACTCACTAAATCTAAGTAACGACTTTTGGGACTTACGGAGTCGTAATAAGAATGCAAAACAACGAGTTTTTAGGCAACAGAAAAGTTCTTAGTTGCTCAATCTCTTTCCAGAGAAAAAATGGGCCCAGGCAACATTCTACCAAAATTACAAGTTACTCGGGTCTTGGGGACCCAGTGTATGGAAATGAACCGAAAAAATTGGTACATTCCGGAGATTACTAGGTTAGGATAATTTATTTAATAAAAAAAAATTCGCCAAGATGTAGGGAAAAATTGGAAAATTTCAAGGACACAAGATCTTCCGTTTATCGCTCAACCGTTAACTCAGTTACGCTAGACCCAGAGCATATTTTATCGGTTGAGAGAAAAGAAATTATTTATGAAAAATACAATTTTTCGAAGTGATTCTGATAAACAATAATACCGTTAGCAGATATCTAAATCATTCAGGGTGTTACTGCTATGATTATCAATAAAATTGTATTGAAATAATTGTATTAATGTAATAGAAATTCATAAAAATAAACATTCAATGATAAATAAATAAATAATCGTTGAATTCATTATTATTTTGAAAAATGGTGTGCATTTTATGTAAAGTTTGTGGTTATATGCGCATCTCGCCGCGACGAATTAAAATGACACGCAATAAATCGGAATGTTTGAATAAAATTTAAGAGATGGTATCCTAAAACTTGGGAAGACACTATTTGAATAATAAATTCAGTTTGAACGAACCTTTTGGGCGTTTGTAGCGTTTTGTCAATAAATTCTGAATCCGATTCACAATCACCCTCCTCAATGCACTTTCTTTTCCGTCCAAGATAAACCGAATTCACAGCGATATTTGACATAGAAGCAATTCTACTCATATAATTGCCCATTTTATCTTTTATTTAAACAATTTTTTCGGCACTTTTATATTTTGTTCACACGTATATATTGTACAAACACAGTATGAATCCGGGTCGTTTTTGAAAGTACGAAAAATTACGTACGAAGGCACAAATAGTAAACACCGATAAAAAAAATAACAAATAAAAATGTACTATTCACACTGACAGTACCGATAAAAAAAAAAAAAGAAAAACCGCGTATCCTCTATCACGGAATTTTAACAATTTTTTGAATTATAGTAATCCAAGGAGATACGTGAAAGCTCGAACGAGCTAACTCGAGAGGTGATGTAAACATCTCTTGAAAATGTGGACAGAGTAACGCAGCTGTTTCTCACATACACACTAAAAACGATGACTACATTGCATGGCCTTCGAGCCTGAATACAAACATCTCACGTACACATACACACTTCACGCACACACGCTTTACCGGAGCGTCCTGTGTCGTCTGTATATAGTCACAAAAAAGTGAGCAAGCGTCCCCCATAAATGGTATGAAAGATTTTTTTTACGTGCCCGTTAGAAGCTAGGTGGATTCTCATTTCGAAAAATGTCGTCATCGGATGTCATTCTCATTGGTTGATATAAAGCATATCTTCAAATGCCCTCAATAAAAACGGAATTCTATTTCAGAATTTTTTCGTATTCCGATCATCCTTGAACCTATTTTTATTTTCTCGTATTTTTGTCATCTTCGAACCTATTCATGATCATTCTTTTTTTACTCTTGCCGATCCTTTATTGGTTACTTTTTTATTGTGCGATTTCGATTGCAACCTTTTTCCGAATAATTTTGGTTTGTTTGTTTTTTTTTTTAATATTTTACTTACCTTTGAACCTACTTTTATTTATTTTTTTGCATTTTTTCTTTATCGAAACTTTTTGTATTCATGATTTTTGTTTTGTTTCGGATTGTTTTTGAAAACTAGGAAAGCACAGGTGAATTTTGAGTTCATTTTAGATTAGGATCTTGATTTTTTGGTTAGAAAATAAAAAATAAACGTACGTTTAACGAAACGGTAATGTTTTTTGATAAAATGTAAACGTATTTGACGATCGTATTCTTTAAGTCCATATTTTTATTTTCTCCTTTATATTACAACGTGGAATATAAAATAAAGATAACATGGAATGAATTCTCAACATATTCGAAAACGGTGATAACGTACACACAGGATTAAACAATTCCATGGAATACTTGTGCGCACTGGCGCTCACAGTATGTTTTTTTCGTAAACATACACATTATTTTTTTGACATCATTTACTTTCCAAACAAAAACCATATTTTTACTCCGTCTTTAAATAAACTATTTAAATTTAACGTCGATATATAAGAGATGTCTCGTAGAATTTATCAACTGGATAACGAAGAATTTCCTTCTTTCATTTAGTGGTGAAGGAATACATTTTTACGAATTTTTGATTTTATACAACCTCGGCCAAAAGTTTGTGGACTTCCAAGAATCTTAATATTTTTTATCTGTATCAGGATAAGATCTCAAAATATAAAAAAACACAAATTTTTAAAAATAATAATTAGAAATCGTCTACTTGACGTTTTCTGACATCCCACAACGACGAATTTTGACTTTGAAAAACATTTGGCTGACAAGTAACACTGAGAAGTTCTCTAATACTTTTGGCCAGTGTGCTGCACATATTTTTATTATTCGTAGATTTAAAAGACGAAAAGTTGTAATTAAATAGTTTAATAAAACTCCAGCAAATAATATTAATAACGTCCTCAAACTGACTTGTTTCGTTTGAAAAACAGTCTTTCATTTAATTCTCTCTTAAACTGTTGATGAGCAGAGTTCCAACTTGTTTTATTTCTGATAAGAAAAACTGTACGAAAGATATACTGTTGTTTATAAAATGCTTTTAGCCTTTTGTATAAATACTATATTGAATCTCTTAGTAGACAGTCGTGTCTGACCAACAAGTGGCGTTTACATTTACTCTAAATTCAAAGGCAGAGAGGTTTCTTTAATTTTATTGGCAAAAATATTGATTTTTTCTATATCCATCAAAGCGTATAGTATTTTGTTAACTTAATCGAAATTAATCGGTGCATGGAAAGTTGCAGCTTCTGTTAATTATTCACAGCTCGACAAAAAAAAATCATACATCGTCATATTTCCGAACGATATTTTCGTGGTTAAAAATAACAGTCTGAATCCACAGACTATTGACTATTTTGCACAAATAGGAGAGTTGGAAATGCAAAACAAACCCAAAAGAAAAAACGAGAAATATTCGAAATCATTGAAGAACTAAATGTTGGAAAGCAATTTTAACTTGAATTTGGAATCTTTCCTGATGAATGAAAAACCTTATTTTGACTATTTCCGCTTCACTTGTTCCATAGGCTTGTACAAGAAATATCCTCGTAGAAATACGAATCCACCACTTAGTTTTCGGATTCGTTGGGATGATCGGTTTTTATATGATGCGTAAAATTATATTGTGTTATAAAACGTTTTTTGCAATATGGACATTGATAAGGCATCATTGGATGAGCTGAACGAAGATGTGCCACAGCCAGATCACGTAGTACAAACGGAGACTGGCAAACACCGCAACGATATCTGCGAATTGATAAAATTCATTTTTACACTCAATTTTAAGATAGCAACGAGTTAATTCAACATAAAACAAAGAATCGTGAAACTTTTTGTCAGTTGTTTCTCCGAAAAGGAATTTTGTACAAAATAATGTGATAATTGTTGATATTTTTTATCACAAAGAATAAATAATAAGAGTTAATAATCGTTCATAATAATTTACCCTCCAGCAGATTTGATAAGTGTCCTTTTAACTGGCGTTGGAACGGTCTCCGGTTCGTTAATTTCGATTTTAGGTTCTATATTCGTCCTCGACGTTCCTGGGGAATCGTCAGGACTGAGCTTGGGCGTTGTGTTGTTTTCCAAATCCACCAACAACGTGTCATTTCGAGACTGAGGATTAAATAATCAATGAATAATAATCGAAAGGAAAGAAAATTATAATTTTACATGAGCGAAATCAAGGAATAACAAGGAAACTACCAGGAGGAACATAAAAAATAAAAATTCAATCGAAAATTTTGATTTTAACTTACTTTAGAATTTTCATCGCCACCAGCTCGCGAACGAGAGCTTCTCGGTCTTGAATTATTCAAACTTCCTCGGTCTTTCGATAATTTGTGTTTTTTGGCATTTCCACTTGGTGTGGCTGGCGCTTTACGTGTCGTTTTTCCAGAAATACTTGAATTTCTTTTACCAAAAACCGGTGTGCCAGTGCATTGATGAGTCATCAATGAAAATTCTTTGAAAAATATTTTATTACACTTCGGGCAGTGGTAAGTTTTGCTCAACGTGTGGCTAGTCTCGTGAACTTTTAGCTGACTCTTGTCTCTGAATGTTTTGCTGCAAACTTTGCAAGAATGGCTGATTTTGCCTCGTTTGTGAGAGACCTGGAGACAAAAAGTGATAAAAAAATCTGACGATGTGTTTATCGGTCGATTATAATTTCTATGTTGTAAATAATTCTCACCTCGTGCCTGTTCAGTTGCCATTTTTCCTTAAAAGTTTTTTTGCACTGTTTGCAGCTAAAACTTTTGGACGTTAGAGTGTCCGAATGAGTTTGAAGGTGAGTCAACATTGTTGTGTGATCCGTAAACCATTGTTGGCAAATTCCACAACGAGCTACGTTTTTTGGTGCGTTTGTATGTTCACGAGACTTTTGGTTCGAGTCGTTCAGCTCGTTTACTTCCATTTCGTCGTCGTTTAAAATCTGCAAATTCAATATCAAAACAGAGCTTGAGAAAAAACCTTTTTTAACTAAATACGAATTCAAGAAATCGATAAAAACGATTGAAAATCTTATTAAATTCGTTTTACTCGCCTCGGAAGATTTTCGACAACGGGTTACTGGCATTTTTGCTACACGAGCCTCTCTCGCTTCCCTTTCAGCATTTAAAGCTTCCTCTTGTTCAACACTCGCCTCAATCGGTGACATTACTGGATGTTGTCCATGTTCGCTGAGTCTGTGAGCAGCCAATCGTATAAAAAGACCAAACGATCGACCACAAATTTCGCATTTGTGTTTTTTAGGCTCATGGGTACGCATGTGATTTGATAAGGCACTTTGTTGGGTGCAGACCTTAAATTGAATTAAAATGATAAGAAAAATCATCAAAAACTGATTTAATATAAATGGAGGCAAAAAACTACACCTCTTTATTAATAATTCGAGATTTTTACCTTGCCGCAGGTTGGACAAGTGAGCGATTTGCCACTTTCCGTAAAATATTCGGTTTTTGTATTATTTGTCCATTCTTGTAATTGTGAGTTTGATTCACTGTTCATTGTTCCTTGGGATGAAATTGTTCCAGAATCGTGTAGCAGCTTGTGACTGTGATATAATTCAACGGTGGGGAAAAATCTGTAAAACGGGTGCAGTAATATTATTCAGCAACATTGATATCATCCTTAGTTCTTGAGGGAAACGTTTAAAACGAAATTTCACCTGTTGCAGAGTGTGCACCACGTATCGGTTCCAATTTCAATGGATTCGTCGAGATGATCGTGAACTCTGTGCTGCCTGAGCATCTCCGGGCTAACGAATTCTCGGTCGCATTGATGGCACTCCTTAACGTCTTTCCCAAAGTCAAAAGTGACTTTCAAGTGATCGGTCGCTTCGTGTTTCGCCAGTTCTTCGACCGTTTCGAAAACCAAAGAACATTTGGAACAGGAATATTTTCGTGGACAAAAGAGCTGCATGTGTTTTATCAAACTGTCTTCGGTTCTAGAAAACAAAAAACGAGAAGGAATGAGAAGATTTTGAGGACATTTTCTTTTCTAGTTTTTTAAGCACATTTTTTTACGATTAGTTTTTTTTACAGTCATTTACCGATAATAACTGTTGCACGGTGAACACCACCATTGTGAAGTCAGTTTGGTTTTTGGTGTTAATTCCTTGCAATCGTCAATCGTCAAGTTCCCTGTTAATACTTGCTCCAGAATGCTCTTCTGTTTTTTTTCTCTGTTTTCCATTTCGTTATCAGACTTATCGTCCGTGAAACTATCGTCGAGAAGGATAACATCGTTTTCATTGTACTCTTCAGCTTTGTTGCTGTTGAAATCTCGAGCTGATATTCCATGGATCGTAGCACCACCTTCTTCTTGTCTTACATTCGTTCCAATCCTCGTGTCATCAGCATCCTCTTTTATTTCAACTTCGCATGTAAATTCTGTCAATGGATCTAGGCAGGTACTTGGAGGCAATTGCATATCGGCTGTGACTCGTTTTGCTATCGGCAGAGATGCTGGCAATGGTACTAAAGGCGGCGGGGCTCGAGCATTTTCTTTACACAGCTGTACCTGCGAGATAGATTTTTTTTCTTCAAACGTGAAACTGGCTGCATTTCAATTTCTTTGAATAAACAAAATTGGAAACTGTTTGATTGGCAAATCGAAAAATTGTCAAAAAAAGGAGCAATTCTTTTAAATTTACGAATCTAGTCTCTCTCCATTCAAAAAATCGAGAAATAATTCGAAAATTAGTCTCGACGAAGTAGAAAAACAATTAATAAGTTGAAATAAACATATGGGTTCGTGCTCCAAGAAAAATATTGAAATAAATGAATACGTACTTGACATGGATCCGGAGAATTGTTAATAGCTTCCAAATAAATTTGAACGCTTTTAAGATGTTTGAGACTTGAGAGTTTGCGATGCATACTTTTGTAAACATTCAGGCAATATTCCCTGAATTCATAAACATCGTCGAGTCTTGCTGCGCAAAATTGACAAATTTTTTTTGGCAGTGGATCAGTTTTGTACACCAAAACTGGTAAACAGACTCGAAGTTTGTGAGCAACTTTCCTCCTTAGTCCCTCTTCACCGAATATCGAAAACATTTCGTTTTGTTCCTCTGCGCAAAGTCTGCAAGAACTGTCCCATTCTGACACAGCCATCATTGTTTTTTCATTGATTTTCGACTTTGCGTTTAAATTACGAAATTTGAATTGTTGTTGTGTTAAAAAAAATCACTTCATTCATTTGGTACAAAAGTTTTTCACGTAATTCACTTTTTGCACGTTTATCATAAATGGTAAAGGCGCTCGTTTGTTTAAGTGAGGTTAGGCAACAAAGACGACGACGTTACTGACGTCAATTCTTGCTGCAATGGTTCAACAAAGGCTCAAATCCTTGATGGAACAACCCTCGTGTTGTTCCAATCATTCAATTACATTGTATTTTTTATTTGAAAAAATTGTTTACTCCAAAATGTTCGAGAGAAATGACTAACAGAGCTACGAATAACTGGGTCAATCTTGTAAAATATTCCGGTCATTCATGTCGTTTGGTTTATAACTTTGTAACAGATATAAAACGTTCGCGAAGAGCACTAATTATAATTTTAATTTTTTTTATTTGATTTCGTCAATAAACGTAATAGAAACGCGACGTTTTTGTTTACAACTGATAAGGGGACTGCAAAACGTACATTGAAAAACCATACTGGATACACGAGACGTGAACACGTCTTGACTCATACTAATTTATTTTACCATTACCAGTATGATGTTTTTTAGCTGTGTACACCTGTTACCTTACCCGCGAATTTAACGTGTGTTAAACAAAAGATAAACAATTCCAAAAGGTAGAATAACAGTTTCATTTCTTGCAAATATAAATGATAAACTTCAAAATGCCGTGAGGGAGGATCGAAATCTTATTTTTTTATGTAAAACTAATTGTCACGTTTAGGAAAAGTGAGTATTTTTTCCTGATATGACTCGAACAATGTACATATCCTGCTTTGGAATTTGAAACTGAAGAATTTGTACCATCAAAAACTGCTCAACTGTTCGAGTGCACAAACTCGAGCCCACAAAGAATAAAAATACTAAAATTGGACTAAATTTGTTTTAAACCCGCAAACATTTGAGCGATTTTTCGAAAATATTCAATTCGAAATTCGCAGCCATCTCTCTCGCCCACACAACAACTCGATCGATATTACAGTCCGGTTAGATGTCTTTTCTGTCGCGTTCCGATATGTCAACTTTCCCGATCCCCACCCCGGCACTCGAAATATTTTCTTCTTCACTCGTTGCGCTTTTCTTTTTTTCCACGAGGGAACAGATATTCTGACCTGTCAGATAACTGACAGATGAGAGTTTCAAACGAAACAGAAATTTCTCCTTCGTCGTTTTTCTTCGAATACTATTTTTTTTTTTGGACTTTGGGTAAATGACAAAATATTTTCATTTTTCCAACAAATGTATTGTTAAAAAAAACACACACAGAGTAAATTCATTATACATGAAATGTCAAAATTGATCCGCAATTCGTATGTATTCAAAAAATAAAATAAACCATCAAAACATTTGTCGTGTACAGAGGAATAAAATTGAAACAAAACTAATGAACTGTAGGATGGATAGGAAATACAATTGTACTCTGAATTCAATCAATAAGTTGTACATTTTCGTTAATAATCGAAAAACAATTGAAGTCTCTGTTGTTTTTCAATAGTATTTGATCCTCTTAAAACTGTAAATATACATGAAAAGTATATTAATTATATAATAAATGAAAACAAAATTTATAATAAACTTAAAATTCCTTCGTAGGAATAAACATAAAAAGAGATATATATAAATCATAAAAAATAGATCTAAAATCGCGAAAGCCCGCTACGCAATATAAAAATTAGCAAAAGAACAACGAGTGCAGCAGGAGTCCAAAAACGATGCATTGGGCAACTTTTTGGAGTCTCGGGTGCTTACTCAGGTGTAGGGTAACTGATACCACCGACGATGGAACACGACAGTTTCTAAATTACTCTTATAAACAGGGCATTAAAGTTTGCATCGTTTTAGTAGATCGACTCAAGCCTAGACTCCTACAACGAGATCTGAAACGTCTCCAATTTTCTGTAAAAACTTATTTTTTCCATTTTTTCGGAACTTTTGTCGTTTTATGGAACTTCCACCACTAAATGTAGGTCAAATACAATTTTATCATACATCATTCTCTTCGTTATGAAAAAACGAAGAGAATGGTGCATAATTAAACGTTACAAACGTGAACGAGGAACATTTTATGCCAAAGCGAAGATTGTCATCGTTTTTTGACGCCATTGCGAAGGCTTTACGTTCGACAAAAATAGATTGCAGGGTTCTAATGCTGAAAGGATTTTTTTTTTTCGTATACCAACGATGCAAAATTAAATACCATCTATGAATAACACGTGGTTTCGTTAACAAACGATTAAATCTAGACTATGAGGCTGGAAGAGGCGAAAAGACGATCAATCGACCTCGAGCTTCCGGAAGGAACCGGAAATGCTACTGCCCAAAGCATCGTTCGACGTTTGTCCATTAGTACCATTGCCACATGTGCTTTCTTTGGCTATCTCGATATACATATCATCCAAGGCTTTCAACTGATCTCGCTTCGATCGTAATTCCTTTTTGAAAGAAGCTGCAAAATGCAAAATACAAAATGATTGTGACATTCGCTCAAAGACGTTGGTTTCTTGAACTTTCGTTTCTTACCTATCATGTCAGCGAGTGGAACCTCACCACCGTACTCTTTCGGCAATATCTTCGGATCTATTGCTTCTCTGAGATGGTCGAGATTCTTGTGAACCTGTGTGTCAGTCCAAGAATAGTTTTAGTGTATAAGGAACGCCGAATAACTCAATTTTATGTACATTTTATGAGAATATTCTTTATTGACATTATCATGATTCACTGAAACGTGAAAAAATATGTAAAAATTCTATTTATCGTTGAATATAAATCGTATATATTTATCAACACAATTTATCATTATGGATAAGTGTAATGACCTTTTTTCTTATGAATTATCAATTTTATGTTTAATTTAAGAATTCATCAAGCTCTTGACAGTTTCCAGGTAAATTCTAAACACAATTGTATTGCTCGTAGTCATCGTAAAAATGTCTTAATTGTCGTTTATGAATAACTTCTTGTGACGATTTTTTTTTTTTCATTGTTCATTCAAATTCATGTGTTAGCAAATGTCATAAAACTTTTTTGAAATACTCACGAGTATGCGGGAACGAAGTTTTTCATTGAGAAGCGATATAGCAAACTCAATAATTTTAGTGGCACAGCCCGGTATGTTAATGAAGTGTGTCTCCTTGTGGCGCATTGGTGTGCTATTTTGTATGCACCTGAGCATATTTCGTATGTCATTGAGGGACCACGCGCTCAAATGGCCCATAGTAAGTCCGGACTCGTCGTTCACGTGACTGTAACCATGGACCTGATTTTCTTCATCGTCCATCAGGGCTTCGACAACGAGACTGTGAGCACGTGCCATTTGAGCTGAAGTGTACTTGTAAGGATCGAAACGTCCTGTTAAATAAAATTATCATCATTTTTATCGATCAATATCATCGAAAGGGCGACAAGAAAAACTTTTTTTTCGTAACAAATGAATATGGAATTGAAAAAAATGTGGAAACAGATGATTAAATGAATAAAAAGGCACTGGAATTTTTTTTATTCTAACTACGAAACACGGTTTTTCGGAAAATTCATTTTTTTTTTAATTGCACGTTAAAATCTTTGTTTTACCAGCGCACGAGAGAATAACACGACGACCACGTTCGTCCCTCTGTTGTAAAGGTACGAGATAACCACTGTCGATTATTGCTTCGATCTCAGGATCGTCAATATCCAAATTTTGAAACCATTCGGGATAAAGTTGTCTGATGGTGAGATAACGTTCGAGCATTTCCTGAGCCATTGGCAGACTGAATTTTTTCGTACGTAAAAATCTTAGTAGGAACACGGAATCGGTGCGACATCTTTTGATGTTTGGATGTTTTGAAATCCACTCGCGAAACTGCTCGAGGGAGTGTCGTCTCGTCGCATCGTCTTCTCGTAATTCCGTTCTCGCTGCGTTTCTAGCTGCGCTGCTCAAACCACACTCGTACTCTTTTTCCTCGTTTTGGCCTCCCATTTTTTTCTCGCAATTTACCTAAAAAACCGATGGAAGAAAATGAAAATTGTTATCTTATTTAGTGACGAAAAGAGAAGAACGTAAATGGATTATTTTTCTCGAAACATCGAGTCTCTCTTTAAAAAAACGTTCGCAGTAGAATTTTTACGGGCCGTACGACTGACAGATCGTCTTAATATGACTTTTACGTAATTTTCCCATTTTTCAAGATTCCGAAGACTGGCGAAATACTTATTTCCCGAAAAAATGAAGTGTCCCTTCCAATTGCCATTTTTTTGTTCGTTTCGAAGCAACAGCGGTTTGTCTATCGATTTTATTTTCTAATTAAACTGCGACGTTTGAGAGGGGACAGAGTTAAACAAAAATCGACTTTGTGAATTTGTTCAGAATATCTCGAGGAACAAAGCGAACAAAAGTGCATGAAAATCGCTTCAAAAGTGCTAATTAAACTTGGAAAAATGTCGATGATAATATGGCATCGTGGAATTTCGTTTATCTAAGTTGATGTTTCCACAAACATATCTGTGTTTAATATTTTTCAAATTTTATAATATCGTGAAAGTTAGAACTAGATAAATTGTGTTTTTATTTATTTTTTGGTAATTATTGTTCAAGTTTTTATTATGGTTGACGTTATCGTTGTAGTTTTTATTGTTATTACGGTTCGTATCGTTTTTGTTATTATTTTTGTTGTTATCGTAATTATTGTATTGCGTCAAAAAAAGATTACGATCGTAATTATAATTTTCGGTATTATTTAACAGGAGAAGTTTTCGAATACGTAATACGTGCGATGATTGATTTAAAAAAGGATCGCGCGTATACGATCACCTCAGAGAGACTCGAATTGCACAAGCGTGAGCGTGCACGGACTCGTAAAATACTTTTTAGAAAGTTTCACAAACATTTGCCTCACACGATCTTTTATCACCCAGTGTTTTCGGTTATTGAGTCTGATATAACTTGTTAATTTGCGTATTTTCGTATTTCGTGATAAATACGAAAAAATGAGAAAGATGTAAAAAAAAGTAAATAAATGTATACACACGCGGGTTACACAAGGTGAAGCAGAGGACAAGAGACACAAGGAGAACTGTGTTTACCGTGTCGACCGTTCGATCAGCCGAGTCCGAGTAACGCGACTACTCGGACTCTCGATGAATTTAAGCGGCGGAAATCTTCCCACCTTCTACAACGAACGGATCCAAAGATACGTTTTCCTCCGCCCCCTCCTCCCTCTCCCTTCGACAGAGACTCAACTCTTTTCTTCGGTCATACTGCTGCTCATTATTTTCTCTAATCTTTTATTAATTACTCGTTCATGATTACAACGATATATTCGTCGAATAATCGCACGCACGTGTGCCAAAACAATTAAAAGATGCACTAAATACTTTCGAAAAGTAAAAATCTAACCCGGCAATCTCTCGGCACAAGATTTGCTGCTTTCCTAACTCGAGACATCGCGATAATATTTTTTTATTTTTTTTTAATCCTCTTAATTAAAAAATTAGAATCGCGGGAATGTTAGTCTCAAAAGTTGTGCTGTTAATGGACATACAGGGTGTTCGAAATGTGCTTTGTAGAGTAGTCGGGATCGCGAACGGAGAAAGTACTTCCTGAAAGGAAACTCATCGCGTGTAGGCAGACCGTCGTTTGTTGGTACGTCGACGAAAGACGGGACTCTGCGATCCAACACGGCCGCGAACGATTCTGTTTTTTTTTTCTTTCCTCCAGCAAATGAGACTGAAAAAGAGCCTTAACTTCCGTTCAACGTATTTTTTTCTCTTTTTTTCTGCTTTTTTGATCTACGTCATTGCGGTACGATCGCCGAATAATTAATTGATGAAGGAAATGATACGTCAAATTTATAATTGACGATAATTTATATCAATCAACAATGAGATGAAAGATTAATAGTCAATAATAATAATAATGATTATTATTGAATGGTTAGATCGTCGGGCTTGAAAAAATGTTGAGCTCTTTTCCTGATGTCAAATCAAAGTAACAGTAAAAACGTGTAAATTCGAAAAAAACAAAGAAAAAATACGATTTCAAAACATGCAGCTCCACTTCCGGCGGTTTTTACCGCCAAGGACGGTCGTTAAATTCGCAGATAAATAACAAACCGCATAAATTTGTGTCGACAATGCGTCGGGAAAAAAAAATTGTTCAATGAGTTTAAAAATTTATTGCTACGAAAATGCGTACTTCTTCGTTCGTGGCTATTTTATCGCTATGTTAATAACTCGCGCGAACAAAAAAAAACATGAAATTGTCGTCACCGCGTGTTCGACACTCCCGAAAAGAAAAAAAATGAAATTATCGCCTTTTTCATGGGTTTTTTTTTCTCGCCAGAGCAACGTTCATGCGGAGATGACTCGCCACTGGTAACGGGGTGAAAGTGAAAAAAAAGAAAAGATACAAATTCAACACAGCGTTCTCAGCTCGTTCTCTCGGTTCAATTTTTCCGCGTTCTCAATATTTATCTCTCTTTCTCTCGCTCCGAAAGTTTTACACTTCAACCGCGTCTGTATACTTTGCTTTAGTTTTATTTTTCACGATGGAATGAGCAATTGGGGAATTAAATGATTGTACGTTTCGTCGATGAAAATAAGCTCGAGGTTCTCGTTCCACTTTCGCTTTTCCAACTTTGGTTAATAACACTCAGTCGCGAATCATTGTCGCCAACGACTCTTTCGTATCAACGAGTACCATCCTCGCAAAGACGTATTCTTTTTCTATGACAACGATTGATTAACAGGAAATTAATAATTCAGTGTAATTAAAAAAAGAAAGTTCGCAGGTAAGGAGATTTAATTTTATGCTTAAAAAAACGAACAATCAAAATTTATAGGTTAATTGAATACTTTTTACATCCTCATTGGAATATTGTCGATTATTTTTATGTTTCACAAATTATCTCATCATTTTAGTTCACCGAAACATCGTTGAAATCATAAAATAAAACATCGATTTATTTGAATGACTTTTTACGAGCTGTTCTTCCCCTTTGTTGTTGTTTCGTTCTATGTCAGAATCTGAAGGTTGTTCAAAGTTATTTCTTATGCATGCGTTCTATTGACCGACGCTAGAGATTTTTAAATTGACACGGTTCATCCGGCGAGGCCTAAATTAACCAGTAATTAATCAATGTTTATCCATCCGCTGGTAATATCGGAGAGAAACGACTACAAGTTGCGTAAGAACAGGGTATGAAACGTCCTCGAAACCTTTCGAGAGGCTGTTGCTGTTGCTGTTGCTCTACGGGCGAGAGTAAGGATAATTCTCGAGAGTGGGAATTCACTCGTGTCCCACTTGTCGCGTCGCAATAAATTGCTCTTAAAACTTACTCAGACTGAGTTTTAACTCCTTTCAAAGGATTACGCGCATTATTTATCTTTGCTCAAACAAACAAAGCGCGTTTAATGTCAAGCATGCTTCACACGTACCGTTCCAACGACCAATTTTATTCAGCCAGAAAATTGCCACTTAACGAAATGACTAAAATCCTTGAATTATTTCGTAAAAATGTTGAAAAATGTTTTCAGCAATATTTAATATTCATTTTATATTCGAATCATTATTGTTTTCGTCATTTTAGAAGAACTCATCATTTTTTTCTAAGTGGGCTCTAATATTAAATATTTTTTTTATATCAACCCCAAAGAAATATTTCAAAAATTAAACAATTTCGATGTATTTCGATAAAATCTTCAGATTTCTTGAGAACATCGAATTACTAAAATCCAGTTTCCTAATAGCGAAATAAAAAATACCGCATTCTCGAAAATGAAAACACAAAATTGACAGGAACACAAAAATCAATAAATTCATTTCACAGGCTAAAAATACTAATTGGATGGTATAATTAGTGAAGAAATTAAACTTGGAATAGAATCTCGACAAGATTTCAAACACGATTGAGTTTCAGATGTAATAGAAATATTTTTCAGAAAGTGTAAATTCGTTAGTAAAGAATACGTGTATGACAAAAAGGATAAAACCGTGATAAATAGGTTTGTAAATACTTACTTTTGAAAGAGATATGAGCGTGACCGGTGGGTGAAAATCACAAAAGCCGATGACGAAAGAGCCGGAACGTGATTGAAGTCCGGAACGATTATCGAATAATTTGTGTCGCACTAATTAAAAATAAAAGAAATAAAAGAAAGAGTCGCGTAACGATAAACGCGTTCGAGCGAACGGTCGCACGACCGAAAAGTTACGCGCCACATCGAGCAATGCCCGTTGGTTAAACGAAAGCTTTATTTACTCGCGTGAATGCGTGTGGCGATGGTGCTGCCATCGCACCCTCTCCCCTCCGACGGTTTTTCTCTTTCGATGCATTGAAATCTCTCCCTTCTCGTGCAAAACCTTCCAGTATGAGCGAAGATTATAAACTCGAAAGGAGCGAGTGTCGAGCACATACACATTGCGAGTGAAAGGCTTCACTAAATAACGTGCGACTCTCGTTCCGATCGCCGATATTTCTCAACGATACGCTCCTATTATTGTAAAACGCCATTTTTTTTTCGCGCTCCTCCTTCTCCTTTTCTTGTCTTTCGGTTAATAATGGTCTCGGGGACGCTAAGATGGAACCGCGCACTCGTGCACGTTTATTTCTCGTATAGCAACAAAACTTTCACCGCAAGTAGAGAACACTCTCTCTCTCTCTCTCTCTCCTTTCCTCGAAACGCCTGATCTATTGCACAATCCATCAAATCCGAATAATTTCTCTCTCTAGTAGAAACGAAATGATTACGCCGAATGTTGATTTGGAAAAAAAAGAGAGTCGGCTTGCGCCCTCGCGTCAACCTTGCACCAAAATTTCAAAACTGTCATTTTTACGCAATCAGAAATATCGTTTATCGTGAAAAATCAAACAAACTTTCAAAAGGTTTTGAAACGAAAAATAAAGAGGCGTTTCGAACAGTTTTCGTCAAGAAATGTCGAGCAAATTTTCCACATATCTTTTGTTACGAAAAGTTCTTTTCGTTAAAAGTCTTTTTCGTTACAATAAAAAGACAGTGAGATAAAATATCGATGGAAAAAAAAAATTACAGTAGAAAAAAACGCCTTAAAAATGTTTCAGTAAAAGATTTTGACTACGAAAACCTTTTTTTCGATTTTTCTCGTAAAAGTTGAATAAATGAATGTTAATGACGGAGGTTTTTTTTTCAATGATACTTTTTATTATGAAAACATCAATTATCATTTGAAAGTTGATTTAAAAGACTAAAAACCAAAGTGTCTATCGAATCTTGACTGTTGTACGGTCAAAAGCGAATCTCCATAAGGAACTCGAGTCCATCGAAATTTCCGAGATAATAACGGCCTCCGAGGAGCATAAACGCCGAACTTTCTCCGCGAGCTGACCTTAAAAACCGGTACGAAAGAAAGTGCATCGTCCGTTGCGGCTGCCGTACATTTACTTTTGTACGATAAGCATGCAAGGAACAAAATATTTATCAAACATTTCAAAACTTGTGTAACAGCCTAAAAATTAGTCATTTTTTTCTTCCCTGTTATTCACTAATTGAAATATTTGCGATACGATTCTACACATTTATTCTCCACTTACTATTTACAATTTAAATTGACAATCGATGCAATAAAATAATATTTATAAACTCGAACATTCATGTCGAGAAACTAAAATGAAAAAAGAAAAGAAAAAAAAAAAAGAATTTCTACGGATATACAGTTATAAATATTGTTTAATTATTGTTGTTGGTTTGGCTACGATCTACGATCGTCGGTGAATGGCTTCTCCCCCCACCCCCCAGTCCAATAATACATTTTCCACGATACTCGAACATTTGTACAAGAGAAAAGAATTAAAAAAAGTTTGAGAATTGATTTTTCTCTCTCTCCGTTTCGTTTCCCTCTTAAATAATCATTTGGCAACTTGCATTGATGATCTTCGTACGCAGAAAAATGTGTTTCTTCTAAAATGGCCAATAAACGTATTCGAAAAGGTGCAATTTGCAGACCCAAACGGTATATGTACAAGTTTTCCTCGTTTTTTTCCCTCCTCAGGGGAATTAGCGAAGCTGCTCATCATCTGAGAATAACGTTGTCAAACGTGAGATCTCTGCTGTCCCGTTGGCCATTTGACTTTTTGAATGGATTCCAAGGTATTCGGCTCCGTGCTACGTGAGCCGTTGTCACCGATCCTGCAGGACTTGGTTGCCCAGATGATACACCTGATGAACTACTGGCAGACACACTACCTTTGTCTCGATTACTTGCCTTTACTGGTTTCTGAGAAGAAGAAAAAATCAAATAATTTCATTCAATTGCTCTATCGATACCAATCTGACTAAATAATCATAAAAATACAAAACTTCAATCAATTTTCAGGATTTTTACGTTTTCTTGTGATCTTTTCAATCTGCTATTGTTTCCTTTTTATTACAGAAAAGAAACTTTGCTCCGAAAACCACTCAATTCACATTATTTTGAATACAACTGTTCTCTGATTTTTCTATAAATCTTACACTCAGTTTTTAACCCCGCGAACATGGCCATGGGGGTTAAGAACGCTTATGGAACGATTTTATTGAGTAAAAAACAATTTAACAAAATGAAGTTCTTAATGGACTCATGGTTTGATAAAAACCATGGATTTCATGACTTTTGTGCGAGAAGTAAATATTTGACAATAACTGACACGGGACCAAATGACCCATGTTTGCATAATTATTAGAATTAAATTCCTATCGTAGAAATATTTACCTTCAAATAATTTCTGTCCATCGGAGTTACGAGTTTAAGACTTATAGAATCTCCACATTGTTTGATCAATCGTACAACTTGCTCGTGAGACGCCCATTTCACGTCCTTTTCCCCTATGCCAACGATAAAATCGCCCTCTTTCATTCCACCGAGCTGTACGAAAAAAGAAAAAAACGAAGAGACATGAACAACATAAAGTAATGGTGACGCATTAAACATCGTAATTTTTCCATGTAAAAAACTTACGTCAGCTAGAGAATTGTGATCGACAGCAGCAACGATTACAGGGGCATCACCTCGAACACTAAATCCAAAACCTTCGCCTCCTGGACCTCGTTGAAGTTGAATCAACCGAGGAGCGGTCCAATGTCTCTTGGCTGAGAATATAGCAACTGGACCAAGAGATCGGAAAAGGTCATCGACACCGTGTTGACCAAAGTCCGGATGTGTCAGGCCCAGTTGAAATTTAGTGGACGCTGGATCGAAATAATCGTGACATTAGTTCCAAGGCGTTAAAAAATCTTTACTTATTCTATGAAACTGCATTTAAATGAATGTTGCCTTTAAGTGCATATTTTAGACCATCGTTATTTGTAGAAATGTGTTAATTTCAGTTTAAGTTGAAATTTCATGGATGCTCGATCCCAATAATCGTGGAATTAATTCCAAGGCGTTAAGAATTTTCTTTACTCCGTAAAACTGCAATCAAATGAATGTTGCATTTAAATTTCCATTTTCGACCATCGTTATTCGTAGGAACGTGTTAATTTCAGTTTAAGTTGAAATTTTATGGATGCTGGATCCCAATAATGGTGAAAAACTGGAATTCTTTTCAGTGAAATTGAATGAATAATATTTTATGCTGTTGGAGTTTTGTCTTTTGCTACCTGTCATCGTAGACAAAGATTTATTCGAGTGTAAGACTAATGTTAAAAGGCTCATTAGTATATAATGACATTGAAATGTTACCAATAACGTGGGGAGGATCGAGAAGTTCACGAAAATCGTCCTCACTCCCAACGGCCTCGTACCTCTCGAGGCTGGCTTCATGGCATCTTTTCAAAAGTTTTCCCAAAGCCTGTTTGCCTTTAAGTTCACGGCACATTCTCCACAGTCTTTGGCTCTCCTCGTGGAGAACGAGAGCTTCTCGAAGATGAGCTTTTCCCAGCAACTGTCTCTCGTTGTCGTCCTTGGGGAGCGTGTATTCGATCTGAGTTTTTCCATCGCTCTCTTGCATCCTCTCCAAAGTGAGTTTACTCTCGTTCGTAAATTCTGAAAGTTTACGCTCCAGAAGGGCTGCTGCACAGTGTCTGTGAGCGAGAGCCAAATGATGCTCTCGTTTTATCAGAATCAGAGATATCCACGATTCCGGTACGTAATCTCGAACGAGCTGTCGCGATATCGATGCGTGAACTTCGTTGTAAACGGTTGCCACTTGGCCCGCTTCTCGAGCCAAATCCAAAGACACATCCGTACTTCGAGTCTCTCGAGACTCTAACTCCAGTTTTTCGAACAGGCACTCCCTCGCTTGAGCCTGTAATTAATGCCTCTAATTAATTATACTTTGCGACTGAAACACTAGACGTATTTTGAAGAATTTCTCAATCTAGTTGTGTCGACAATATTGACAAAATAAAAAATAATGATATATTTTATGCAATCACTTTCTAGCTTACTTTGCCACATAATTTATACCTCAATCTCAAGATTATTTGAAAGTGGAATTTTTTCACTGTGACAACCATAAAAAAATGGTAATTTCATTTTTGTTCTCTTTCCTTTGAATGTAAACAGAATTCCATCAATGAATTGCAAAACCTTTTATTTTCAACTAGAAAGTAAAAACTTGAAGTCGAATATCTAGATCGATAAATATTTTATAATTAGATTTAGATTTAGAATAAAAACTACAAAAATAAATAAAATTTGAAAAATTAAATAGAGAAGAAATCAACGAAATGATGTGACAGTTTTACTAAATAAAGAGTAAAAAAAAAATGTATCGTACCAGCATAAGTTGTACCAACATATCGAGCATGTCAGGCCCGAGATCCATGCTCGGTGCATTTGTAAAGTTTTCATGAATATATCTAAAGGTGCCAGCTGCTCGTAAAAAGGCGTCAACCGCTTGGTCAAGGCCTCTTGGACTTTGTCGATCCTGTTTCGCTCCCAACTGAGTATAAAGAGCTCCGGCATTGAAAAGAACCGAAGCTTTTTCGAAGGCGACTGTTCTCTGACAACTGGGAACACCGGTTAACGAATCGAACCACTCAAAGTAAATACCGAGGCTCCGATCAGGCGGAAAAAAGCGTCTTTCGATAAAATACAATTGATTGTAGTATCGTAACAAAAGAGCGATGCCTGCCGCGTCTCTAGTCGGTGTTCTCGTCGCCTGAGGAAAAAAGAAACAACAAATTTGGTTATTTGTCTTTCATGATCGATTCTTTTGCTTTTTTAACAACGGATTTATATTTTTTTGTACCTGTCTCGTTTCCATGAGATCTGCAATCGCTTCCTCGTAATTTTCTCCATCCTCGCTGTAGTGTTCAAGAATAAAATCCTGCAAAAAAGGTGAAGAAAGAAAATATAAAAATATGAGAATTATCGTAACACACAAAAAAAGAAGGAAAACCAAATTTCTTGGCAGTTGAATGTAAACGAATGTCAGTGAATATAAAAATAAGAAATATTGTTGGTTCCCATCAATGCAAACTTCAAAACATGATCTCATCCTTTGGTTACCGGGCGACGACGATGTTTGATCGATAATATTTAGTAACGCATGGTCGACCACGGTGAAAAAGTAAACGGAAGAGAGTACGAGAAAAAATGGTGAAAATAACGTTGAATTTGATACGAAAACGGGCCGAGCACAATGAAGGTGAAATTTCAAGTCTCGAGGAAATTTCCCTGCATCAGGAAAACATCGAGAAAATTGATCTGCTCAATCATAACTGCAGAAATCTCAAGATACTCCTCATGCAAAATAATCTCATAGCAAAAATCGAAAATTTGAATATGCTCAAACGTCTCGAGTATCTCAATTTGTCAATAAACAATATCGAAGTTATCGAGAACTTGGAGGGTTTGGAGAGTTTGCAAAAACTCGATCTCACTGTGAATTTCATTGGAGATTTAAGGAGTGTCGATAATTTGAGGTAAATCGAAAAAAAAAATCAACTAATTGACAGCTGAAGTACATTTTCACCTCTTTCCACGACACGCATTTTGGAAAACGTTATAACTTTTTATCAAACCACTTATTGGCTTCCCTAATCGCTCTCTCGAATTGGCCAGAGTCTGGCGTATCGATTTCACTACAGATAAGTCTCAATAGATGCATTTGTTGAAACGCTGTAGGGCGATAGGAGTAGTCGGTCTGACAGACCAAGTGTGACGAAGTATGGTACTAAAAAATAAAATGGTCGCTAGCGAGCTTTAAAAAGACTGAAACTAAATTTATTTTAGATGAAAATATCCGGACGATAAAGTATTTCGATGGAAACAAAATTTATTGACAAAATTCGGATTTATTATCAGAATTTCTTGAATAAATTGCTTTATTATATTTGCAGACGCAACAAAAATCTGGAAATATTATACCTAACAGGAAATCCATGCACCGACTACTTTGGCTATCGAGAATACGTCGTAGCTACGCTCGAACAATTGCGCGAACTCGACGCCACCAAGATCGAGAGATCGGAGAGAATTATAGCGGTGCAAAATTATGCTTCGGCACGAGACGACGTGGTCAGAGCATACGGAGAATATTCGATAAAGAGACAGGCACAGATCGAGGAGTATCGAGAAAAAGATAAAAATACTACGAAAAAGGTAATTTCTGTGTTTAAGGAGTTACGTGGATCCGAAAATGTCTCAAAATTCATTTCTTTCGCTGTATCGAGCGTTAAAAGCTGCAGAAAAAAAGAATTAATTCGCAAATTCCACTCGGTGACGTTATACCGACAAAAAATGACAAAGAAATGTTGAGAAAATGAAAAAAAGCTAATGGTCTTTTTGCAAAAATATTTTAGAACAGAGATGACAGCAACGAGAGATCAAAATTCTGGAAAGAAAAAAGTCTTCACAGCCCTGAGGAGAGAATCGCAATTGCGGAAATGACTCGTCGACGGGACGAAGAGTCTGAAGAGAAAAAATCGTCGGGAAGAAAAAAGAGTGAAAAACGTGTTAGAAAACTGATGAATTCCGAAGGAAAGCCGTACAACATGAACGAACCAAAAGTTCCGTTTGTGCTCGACGATGAGTCCGATCCAGAAAATCTAATCCTGGAAATTCGGGCTTACAAACATTTGGACTCTTCGTATTTACAGGTCGACGTGCAACCCGAGTACGTTAGAGTCTCAATAAAAGGTAAAATATTGCAATTGTCTTTACCGTGCGAAGTTTCGATAGAGGGAAGCGAAGCAAAACGAAATTCAACGACAGGAAATCTTGTAATAAAAATGCCACGTTTGGAACGTTTGCCTGTTGTTTGTCAACACATTCCACGCAAGAATAACAATAACAATGAAAAATCCAAAGAGGTCACGTCGGTTAATAACAGACGATGTTTTCTTGAAATCGGGCCCCCGAAGGAGAACGAAGATTTGGATTTTTCCCGAATATATAAAAAGCGAGGAGAAGCTCAAAGAATTGAAAAAAAAGAGAAAACGTTAGCTGACGATTTTCTCGATAACCCTGAAGTGCCACCTCTCGAATAAAAATCATAAAATAAGTTTTAAAAAAGCAGACAAACCCTTGTGCGAACATTTTATTTGAGTTTCAAAGTAGAAAAAATATTTTAAACTTTTTCCAAATGTACCAAAATCGATAAAAAGCTCGACGTGAATGATTTTCACGATGATTTCGATTCAAGAAAAAAAATGCTGAACGAATCGAAAAAATAAAACTAAAACCCCTCCGCAGACAATTTTGACGATAGTCCCAAAACGAAATAAAGTTTTTTTTCTCTTTTCCCAATCATCAAAAAACGAGGAGAATGTCGACAAGTTGCAAAGCACGAATGCCCCTAATTACGATTTTTTACGAGGAACTAATAAATTCTTCAGACATTCCAAAGTGCCACGTGTCAAAAAAAAAACTGCTCACCTTGAACGGATCCCGGAAATCGATGTCCTTGGTTTCTTTAAGTCCGAGTGGAATCATTGGCATCGCAGGATCCTCTCTAAAAAAAACCCAAGAAAGAGAAGAGACATAAACAAAAAGGACAGTAAATAATATAAAAAAATGAAAAAGTAAGAAAAAAGCGTGAAAAATAGGACACGGTAAGGAGGTATTTGTCGGAGAATATCTAATTATAACGGAATGGCGAACGAGTCCACGGAGTTATAGCCGTTGCCCGTTGGAGAGGAGACGAGTCTTGAGCCGCGAGCGTAAATGGGGCCAATAAAAGCGCGAAAGAATCTCTGCCTACAGAAACAGCAGGCGCAGCTTTTTTGTTTGTTTCTCAAGTGCCGCGCTTGAATTTTGTTTTTTATTTCGTTTTTTCTTTTTCGCTTTTTTTTTAAGAGACCGGACGGTCGCGTTATGCGACCGATAAATCACTCAGACTTGCCGTTATGTACTGTCGCCTCGATAAAATAGATTCGACTTTGGTCAAGTCGGAATCTCTGATATTAAGGCGTGAGCACATGGCGTACTTCCGGGGTAACATCGAGGAGAATCGCCAAGAAACGAAGCGTGACACGGAGGATCAACCGGAATGAGCAGATCGCAAAAATCTTTTTAAAAATGGGAGCCCACTCACCCATCGACATTTTGGTAAAGCTCCACTGAGCTGTTAAGCTCAGCCAATTGTTCCTTCAGCAACTGTAGATTCGAATTGACAAAACTCAATTCCAGTGCTACCGTCTCTCTGAGTTTTCGGTTGGTTGTGGCTCTGCAATAAAAATTCAATAAATAAATACTTTTTTTTCAACTCCACGCCCAATCAATGAGATTTTTATCGATAAAAATAAGTTATAAATAATAATAATTGTGATCGAAAATATAAAAGAAATGAAATAATACAAAATGTTCGAAAAACGTCCAATATTTCTTCAAATTTTTTGTCGTTGTCGTTAAAAATTCATTTTTCAATCAAATAAATCGAAAAATAAGAATAGAATCTGAATAAAAATGAAAATCTGAAAAAAAAGATCGATAGAAAAAAATCAGTAAAAAAGGACTTACTTGAAGAGATTTTCGGCTCCGGCTCGTAGTCGAAGCTCTTTGTTGATTTCCTGATTGAGTTTGCTCCTTTTGTTTTGTAGTTTTCCGCGACATGTCGCGACTCTGGGGTCCGAGCCCTGTGACAAAAAAATAAATAGGACATAAATATAAGAAAAAAAATGCGAAAAACGTTGTTTTTAAAGAGCAGGTGAAGGTGGGAGAAAAGTTTGAGTGAAGGCTAATGATTCGTGACCGAGATCCGCGTAAGAGGTCTTCCGTTACATCTGGTGTGCATACGGATGGCGAAGGTAACTGTACAGCGTAACATCCGCGATGGAGTATGCGTCGATGTTAGTTCTCGATGGCGGGAAAATGTCCGTTGTTATAAAATTGTAAAAAAAAATAAAAGAAGTAAATAAATATGTATAAGTTTCAATAGCAAGTGGCGTCGCAACGGTAGACGACCGAAATCGAGTAATTGTCGTGCTGTGAGTAATATATAATTGGAATCGACGCCAATATCGGTGAAAGTAAATCTGTCGCGGATATAGAGTTGTAGAGCGACAGGGACGTTCATTGGAGCATATCGGAACAAGTTGAACGAGTTCGTTCGGCGACCCGAGTACCGTTTCTGGGTTTGGTACGATTAAAAAAAAAAACTATTCGCTATTTATTCGATTTTCAACATAATTTCATTTTATTCAATAAATATTCCGCAAAATTCAATGTTTCATATGGTTTTTCTTGGATTCCTGAAAAAAAAACAATCGCCTCTTACCCCGATACGTCTTCTCAAGCGCGTATCCAGGATTTCGAAGTCTTCAAAGTTGTCGTCTTGGTTCTCATCCGTTCCGAGAGAATCATTGATTTTTTCGGACGAGTTAAAATCGCCTGAATCGTCACTATCCGGATGTTTATTAT
Organism: Campoletis sonorensis; assembly: GCA_013761285.1. NCBI lineage: Eukaryota > Metazoa > Arthropoda > Insecta > Hymenoptera > Ichneumonidae > Campoletis > Campoletis sonorensis. The sequence continues at coordinate 87,203 of JACEOJ010005608.1, read as the reverse complement.
CCGGAAGATGATTCTTCGATATTGATGAGTGATTTTGATGATGTACCCACTTTAACATTTCGTTGTCATCGCGCTCTTGTCATACGCGCAAACGTACACGTGTTTTCAACCAACGGATTAAATAAGTCTCGCGATATTCGCTCCTGGGAATCGATGCTTCTAAGAGCAATCGAATAAAAACACATCGATTTAAAAAAAAAACAAAAAAATGAAGAAAAAAACACACACACACACACACGCGAAGGAACAAAACTGTATGGACGAGCGCGTGAAACAGAGCGATTCTCAGGTGGTCGCGTAACCGGTCTGCCGACCGAGCTTCGCACTCATTCCCATTTACATGTATATTTATATGAGGCAATAGTTGAACCAAACTCGCGATTTGCCCGAGCGAACCATCCTCGTTGTCGTCATCATCATCATCATCATTATCATCATTATTATCATCAACCTCAAACGTAATTATCCAATAGGGTTTACCACACGATCTTTACTATTCTACCAACTGTTATTGTTATTATAACATTACCACGATCGTTCAACGAGATCCACTGGCAATTACATCGAGCCAACGAACCAACGAGATAATTATAATATTAAATATCGCGTGAACCAGTCTAATAAACCACTCACTCCCCCCTCTCTCCTCCTCCTCCTCGTCAATGAATCTTCTTGATTATTTTTATTATTTTTCTTTTCATCTTACAATCCTTTGATTATTTTTCCTTCCTATTCCATTGCAATTGTTTCTGATCAATCGATGTTTTATCCCTTTTTTATACTCCTTCGCACAATCTTCTCACAGCGTTGTACGTTTTGTCTACACGCTTTCTACACACCACTGTTTCAAAAGATCAACCAGATGAACTATTCTGTCAATTTATGCTAATTGTTTGTTTTTGCAAACTTGTTTAAAATCGTCATTCGACACGGGATCACGATGTTTATTATTGCTTTGTCTATTAAATTCGATTTTTATTTGTTTTATTCATTCAGTTTTGTTTATATATTTTTCTAAATGGTTTATTTATTCGTGGAGTTTATCATTTATAGATTTTCGATTAGAATTTTATTCAATTTCTTGGTCAGGGAACTAATAGTTTTATTTACTTTGATTCTGTTGTTTTTTATTTTTATTCGTCCACAAAAATCGGTATCAATTGATACAATGGAGGCTTTTTCGGCTGCAGTTTTGGTTATTTATTTGTTTATTAAGACATTTAAGGAATTTAGAGATTTGAAAAAAAATTATTTGTAATGTTTTAGAAATTTGTTATTTCTTGTTTTTCTTTACGAAGAACGCGCACCACAATAATTCGAACCAACATTGACTGGACCGCACCGGAGACTGAGGTTTACTCGATTGCTCTCCGAGTCGCCGCAATTGGTCTCTTTCTCTCTCTCTCTCTCTCTCTCTCTCTCTCTCTCTCTCTCTCTCTCTTTCTCGCTCGTCGTCGTATCCGTCTTTGTCGCGAGCCCGCACGTCGGTAAATAGCTCGGTTGTAAGATCGCTAACGTCAAGAAACCGATCGGTGTGTACGAGAAAAGTTTCTTCCCCTTCTACCGGCCGGCACACGTTGGTGCACCGCGTACGGTGAAAGGAGCAGCGGAGAATAATCGAGTAAAGCAAGCAACGAGGTTATCGCACCATTCGTCCCGCTTACGAGATGTTTTTCCATCCGTACGCTTCTTAGGTGTTGCTTATTTTTTCCTTCAACTTCTTCTTCCACTTCAACCAATAAATCCTCATTCACGTTGTAGATTCGTGTCACCATATTCAACAAAGATGGACGCTACATTTTTCAGAGCTTTCTCTAATCATCTCTCTCTCTGATTCGAGAGAAAATATAATTTCTTGTGGCTTTCACGTTTTTTAAAAATTATTTATCTCTCTTTTTCCTCATTGTTTACCTGGCAATTGTTTATTTTTTTTATTCACTTATCTCGCCGTCGGAACGCACGTAAAATCCGTCGAAATTAATTGCGTTTCGAGGCGGAAATTTATTCAAAACAAAAATCGTGTTTTGATACTTTTATTCGGATAAAAAATAAGAAAAATAAAAACGTTTTCTTTTCTTCGCCGATCAGGAGAGTCGCAAACTTCGTTTAGAATTTGCAGTAAATTTGAAAATATTGTGCTTCTCGTTGGTTCATTTTATAAATCGAGGATAATTTGTTAAAATTCGAAATTAAATAATAATTAAAAGAAAGAAATTTTGCGGTGGGAAAGGAACGAAATGCCGCATCAATGGTCGACGAACTTGTCCGCGTCTCTGTTCTCGTGGATCAAGTACAAATGTGACTAATAAAAAATAATATAAAAAACGACGCGGAAGGAATGCGGCCACGGTCGAGGACGGAACAACGGTGAGCGGAGTGGACCGTCGCATCTTGCCCAGCTGTTTTCAGCCAAAACTATTGAACGATGTCAATTGAGGATTTCGAGACAAAAAAGACGGAATTTTGAATTTTCATTCGAGAAAATTGATATTCTAACGATTGTGTCGAAGTTGGAACGAAATTCTTCCATTTTCTTTTAGTTGAAATCTAAATCTACGGAAAACATTGAAACGACTGAAAAAAATCATTTGAAATGATCAAAAAACATTTTCCTCTCCATTCCAATAATTCAAACTCGAATCCAATGAAAAAAAGATTCAATTCAATATTTTGCAGTATTCAGTTTTCGTTTTTTCATGATCGAATTTTCGTACACGAGGAAACCCTGAAAAACCTTTTTTTCAACATTATTTTGAAGAACTATCAAGAAACCCAAATTCGTAAAAACTTTTAAAAAAGCGAGTGAGAGAGAATAGAAAAAAATGGATTTTCAGAATATTTTTGTCAAAATCGTAATTTTTAACAAAATGAAACTCGTCGTCGGTAGAAAGTAAGGCCCCAGCAGCGTAACTGTTCTACTGTTTACGAGGACGCGCAAAATCTTCCGATCGATGTTTGTGCGATGCTTGCGGGGACGGGTCAAAACACTGGCGCAGTGTTTTGAAAAAGAAAAAGAAAAAATTTCATAATATCCGCGCGGTTATAGCCCGGCACGGATAGTTGGTATACGGGGGAGGGGGGGGGGGGGGGGCGAGGTAGGAGAGGAAATGCTCTCGGTTGAGAAGGCGAGCACGGCCGAGAGAAGGAGCGGTTAACCGAAGCGATCTTAATCGCGAACCTCGACTCCTGGAGTTCCTCGACCTTGAATAATCGGTCACGCAACCGTGCGATGTTCCAACGTACGTTGGTTCGACTAGAGAAGCGAATAACCTTCAAAGTTTCCTATTATTGTACGAAAAAAAAAACATATTTTTCATTTCCCCATCAATTTTCTCTTTATTTCTCTCTCTCGATATGAAGGAAGACGATGAGTCTTGTGATTGCGCAATCCGGAAAAGTGACACAGAAGAGCAACTATCGAATGTGGAATCGCGACGTTGAAGCAGAACTACGCGGTACGCGTGTCGATCGAAAGTTCGCGACTGGCTTCCCGTGGAGAGGCCGTTCGAAAGGTCGTTCGTTAACTTCGAGAGACATCGCATTAGCGCTCTTTCGAATATAAACATATTAATCGAAATCCAAAGAGAATAGAACGTTAAAATGACAGTAAAAAACGTGCGTGACGCAATAAAAGAGGAAAACAAGTAAAAAAGTTTGTATTTATGCTTATTTACAGTTTTTCATAACCTCAAGACGTGAATATTCAAATGCAATATGTAATTTTAAGCGTAACGGGTGAGAGAGCTGTTGAAGAATATGCAGAACAGCGTGATAAATGAGTGAAAGACACGAAACTTAATAATAACTGGAAAGAAAAAGGATAATAGAGGAAAACAGCGCAATAGCTGGAATATTTATATCGAAGTTTCACCGTAAATTGAGTAAAGCACACTCGAAGTGTTATTCCTTCGAGTCAAGATCCCGTTCGGTAGATAAAATATATCGTACCTGTAGTTTAATGTCGGGAAGTATAAGCATCTCGCGGCGTCAGTTGAAACCCCGGTGTTTAGCCTGGCACTTGGTTGATTTAAAAAACGAAAAAAAGGCGTCGAGTGCACAGTGTATTCACGAAAACACAACAAACCGGTGGAAGGAACCAGGGTCAAAGCTGCAGACCCAAAAAAAGAAGCAAAAGAAAATAATAAAAAAAAGGGGGCGGTTTATGGTGCGAAGAGTAAAGCGAAACCCGTAGCACCGCAACGACGTTGCGCGCGCGACTCGTCTTCTCGCGCTTACCGTTGTAGAATTCTCGCCAACAGGGCCCGCCGCGTGTAGGGGAGAGAGAAACCAAGAGAAAGAGTCTGGCTCGTTCTCGGCCCCTTCTTTCCCCTCCGGACGCATAGCGCAACCGGTGTACCGAGATGGAGAGAGTAGAGACGCGCGGCCAGGGGGCGGGAAATGCTTCGACTAGAAAATCGCGGATGGGTAGGACGACGCCGGAGAGAACGTACATGCAACGAGAATCTCGTGTTTTTAACCTACATGTATATTATACACATCCTTGTAAATATACTCGTGCAGGAACGTACGCGCAATGGGTTTCTCGATAAAGAAGTATACGTTTTTTTCGAACGAAGGACTGAGATAATAAAAACACACTTTTATCCCGTACGTTTGAAACGACCGTTTGATTTGCCTCCGGGGCGCAATCACTCTCGACGACAACGACACCTTTCACCGTAACTTTAACCCCCCTCCCTTAAGTTTCGATAGTAAAAACTGTGAGTTTCCGATTGAATTTCGAGAACCGTGCCCTCTCGTACGCCTTCCATACGGCGATATTTGTCTCCGTTCATGAGATTTTACTTTCGCTACGTCGAGTCGATTGCTCGAGGAATTTAAGAGATGTTTTTAATATTCGTCAGAGAAATTGAACCGTTGAATCGTTTTATTGTTTGCCACGCGGCTTTCAAGCACGATAATAAAAACAATAATAACAAAAAATGATTCATAAAAACAACGATTATTGAAAGAAAATATTGAGCATCGTTCAAACGAAAGAAATAATATAATAAAGGACTTTAATATCCGAGTTTCATGTTTAACTAAAATCTTAACAGTCTCTTTCTCTTAAGACTCTTGTCTCATAAATATTCCTCGCGACTCGTTCCTCCTTCCTGTCCCGAGGGTAAGGCGTGTCCGCGCACCAAAGAACGACAACGACGCATCCACCATATTTTTCATTATCTCAAACGAGTATACACCACTGTTGGTCGTACACTCGCTCGAATTAAATACCCTCGAGATTGACATATACCTTCAACACTAAACGCACCGTGGGACCTCGAAATGACGGTTTTCAACCCATGGGAATCTTTACTTCCGTCCACGAACCAAAAGACTTGATGCGAGCCCATGGAAGTGTTCGCTGAAGATTTTCCTAAACCTGAGTTATACTCGGGTTTCACGTTAAGAATTAATAAAATAATTTCCAAATATCAGACTTTAGTTCCTTCAGAAACATTGGGTCGAGTACCGAATCGATTCTCGGGCGATTGTACGTAAAAAAGACAAAAGAAATGATTATGTCAATCAAGACGAAAAAAAAAAAACGTTGCCAACGTTTTCGAACGTATTTTTATGAATGAGAATCTCGTCCTAAAAACTCGATCTCTTTACGATTTTGTTATTCCGCGAGTTATTCGCAAAGAAAGACTCTCGCTTTTCCGTCACCTTAAAAAAATTAGCATTTATACGTTGTGGTCGTGTGTGGGACGAGGACGAACGGTTGAGAGCCGGTTCGGTCTTCGATGTAACAAGGGCACACGTGATCGCAAGGCTGATGGAAATCCCCTCGCATATATTTTGTGTATACGAGAGCGGCGTTGTGCTCGAACGCGTAAATATTCCTAGCGCGTTTTGTTTATCCGACGACCTTGAGATTGGGACGAATCGTGGTATTGAGTTGCGCGAGGGTTATTCGCCAAAAAGAGTTATATAGACCGTGGGGAGTGGTTTATTTTGTTGGAGATTTTTTTGACAGGGAGAACGAGCAGATTATGCAGAACGTAAAACCGGAAGCGGATCGTCTGGGGGCGACACCTGCTACTCGCTTCCTATGACGTCAGCGCCACCAACTGATCTTGACGCGCCTTTGAACTATCCCAATCCCCTCCCCCCGCGCCGTTTCTTTGAAGACTCGATTCGAAAATAATGGCCGATTATTAATTACGTGTACGCGATTAGCGCTCGCGCGAATAATATTATCTCGCTATTCACAAGTGTGCTTCGAAAGAGGCCAACGAAACACGCGCGGAAGAGATATCGTCATGGTCACGCAGCTACGAACCTCACAAGGAATTATTAGTGTGAGAGAAATACTATTATCCGTAAAACGAACCTGCGCTTGCCCCACGCCCCTCCGGTTACAATACCATTATTATTTTCCAACGTTCCGATCAACCGCGATTGCGCAACCAACTACGTTTTTCACCAACTTACTTGTGACTCTATCGTTACGATATACGTTCGTTCACATTATTGCTTACGATCTCAACCGCGCTACCGTTCGACGTCAAATACTTTAACAATTTCGCTTGCATTTTTTCGCCCCTTCTCTTAAGGCCTTCGATCATGTTGATCGTAAATTGTACAAAAAGTGGGTGCCATTAAAACCACAACAGTTTTAACTGGCCCCTTTCCAACCGATAACATTTTTGTTGCACAATTTTCAACAATTTTACAAATAATGTTCTATAATTAATATTTTCGAGAGTTGAGGTTACAATTTTTCTTGTGTTTAATTCTCGTAATTACTTTTACAACGCGCTCATTCGACAGTCATTTGCGCTCGGTTCGACAGTTTTCGATCTTCCCTTAACGAAGGCGTATTTATTTTCCTACTTTTAAGGTTATATCTGAAGGAAAATCTCATTTGTAGTCTTGGTTCGATTATTAAAGTACTTGAAAATATTTCGTAACATTAAATAGCCATTGTCATTCCTGATGACTCGTAAAATACGTGTGTGAAAGTTTCGTCAAAATCAGTTTAGTACTTTTTTGGTAATTACCTCAAACGTAGGAAAGTTTCTCTCAACGACATTAGAACAGACAGATATTGTAGTCGTAAAAATCGGCAACAGAAACCTTTGCTCGAGTTGTTTTTTTTATTTCGTTTCTTTGCCAGCATTTCCGGTTGAAAAATATTTCTTTTGCCAAGGCAGTGTATTGCGTACACATGTGTTTGTGTGAAATAGATATAAAATGTGTATATTTTCTCGTTGCTCCGTGGAACAATGAGTGGCGGTACACTTTCCACGCTTCTGAGAGAATGAGGAAAAAAAAAATATACTTTTCTCCACGAATAAATGGTCGTGTGTCTCGAGCAAAAAAAAATGGTGAACCCATTAGGAGACGAAACGTATTTGACTACAGATAAACTCCGGAGAAAACGCGTTTCCGTTGCGAGAGAAAAATTCGTCGCTTTGTTATTCATGACTGTCGTGTTTTTACTTCAATCTCGATGTTTTTTCGAAGAAAAACAAATCGTGTTTGAACGGGTGTTCGTTGTAGCGAACTTTGTTTGCTAAAATGGACTTTGGTTCAGAAAAACAATCCATGTTTTTACGTTTTTCTTATTAATCATCGGAGCTCGGTGTCAAAAAAAAGGAGAATCAAGGACCGGTACGAGTCACGAAACGCGACGAATTCACGCAGGCCTGACGTAGCGATAAATCGCGAACACGGCTGTCGCGAGGCTCTTGGATTAAATTCACTCTCGTCGACGTCACGGAATCATAATAATCATAAGAGTGCCGCCATGTCGTGCAATTTGTCAAAGTTCGATGGAAAAAAAGCGAAAATTTATATCCCCCCGCCCCCCGATTCGCGAGTTTTTCGAAACGAATCATTCGAAAAATTCGTAAAAGGGATCGAAATAATTGAAGATATGTTTGTTGACTCACCCGAACAAAGCGTGGCCTGTAACCGTCGTCATCCAGCAGGATATCACCTGACACAATCGGGACATTCATCGTACGCTCATTGTCCTCCGGTTCCTTAAGGTTTTCTGTTTTCCCTATTACTTTTTATCACTTTTAACACATCACTAATTCCAAAGAGCTCGTCACACACTAGCACCAACAATAATCACGGAAATATTTCTAGCGAAACACGAATATGTTGGGAGTGAATATTATTTTGATACGTTAAGTTTGGAATCGAGGTGAGAAAAATCGTGGTTATTCCTACGAGACGATCGGACCGAGACTGCCGCAAATACCTGGTACGTTTACACATGACCGAACGTAGCGCCGCGACCTATACGTACGCGTGTCATCCCAACAATCCCAATCGTTCCCCATTCGTCCATCAAAAAACTCGATCTACATAGGTGTGCTATATTTTCGAACGTATACAAAAAAAGGAGCGCGGATTGAAGAAAAAAAACGTCCAAACTGTAACGGACGCGCAAGGGGGGGAGGGGGAAGAGGAGAAAACGAGAACATGCCGCGCCAAACTTTTACTCGCGATTAAAAATCATCAGGTGGTAGCTGCGATGTTTCGATTATTGTTCGAATATGATGGAAATTTGAAGTTTTTCCAAAGCGAGCATTTTGTTTTTAACGCGTAACTCTTTCTCATCGACTATTTCGTGTAGATGTGTATAAACGTCAAAAGAATAGGGTTCAACGTTGAAAGGCTTCACACCGTGACACGGATATACGTTGGAAAAAAAAAAGTATATATACATGACGCGTTGCGCCGCGACGCGCTACACAACTACAAACACGAATGCACTCGCCTCACTCCTCTTCGGTTTTCATTCGAAGCACCCGTCTTTTTTTTTTACCTGAACGTCAAGGAGAGGGGATAAACACGTGACCAACACGCAGGTAGTCTGTCGGACAGGATCGGGCCAAAATATGCAACGTACTGTATTTTATGAATACGAAATAAAAGACGAATTTTAAAGGGGAAAACTTGTTCTAGGATTTGTTTTCAAAAGCCACCAGTGCATTATTTTGCTGAATTCCGAATTTACTCAGTTTTTCAGTCCATTTAGAGTTTGAAAGTTTCGAAAACGCGGCTCTCTGTGTCAATCGTTGCGTGGGTGTGATTTTTGGAGCATTTTAGTTGGTCTAAACGCCGCAAGAGAGCCCACACATTCCCAGCTCAAGGGGTAAAGACGCGAGAGATAAAAATAGTTCCCACATTTTTTTAGTTGCGAGCTTTTTCGAAAGACAGAGAGGTCTCTACTGTCCAAGATCCATTCGAAGGAAGATTGAAATGGCGGCCGCAGTTCTGACCGACAACGGAAACCTCGTGCTTCGTTGAGAATCGTCAGTTTTTTTTCGCCTTCGAAAGACAGTGTGAAAAGAGCTCGAAACGAAATAAAAGTCGTGCGAAACAAAAGTACGACGTTGAACAAAAGAAGCATAAGACTCGACAGAAGAAAAAGAGCTCAATCGAGTGACATCCAAGAATTTATTTCGAGTGATTAATTTGTAATCAAAGCAAGAAAATAAAATGACTGGAGTTTCGGTGCGAGGAATCGGTGGCGGAGGCGGAAAGGGTGCCGCAACTGGAGGTCAGGCTTATAAGGACAAGAGCAAACCCGCCGATATTCGTAGCAGCAATATCAACGCTGCTAAAGGTAAATTAAACCATTTTTTTAATAACATTTTATATTTTTTAATAAATCAATCAAATTCGTGCGACTCTGCAATGAACCGGTTACTCACACACGAGGCACAAACGTTACCATTTATGGACATATAAGTGGGGAATGTATGGGCGTGCTATTCACGCCTTGTCGTCGTACTTCGTCGTCATGTTTTGGTTCCTCCTGTAATGGCCCATGACACAATGTACTGGTCGAAAATATTCGTTTTTGTAATAACACTGGGCCAAATTAACCCCAGCAGAAAATTGCTCGTTCAATAATCCCTGATAAATCGTTGATTATAATATAAATATCATTTGGTCAAATTCTTGACAAAATTCACTGCTAAAGCATATACTTTGGTTACATCGGGTCAAATTGACCCAAAGAGCAACTTTTCCCTCTCAATAATCCCTGACATATCATCAATACTAATAATTACAATTTCTTTTCTAAAACTCCGAAAAATCCGACTTTTTTTTTCTTAAACCGCTCAAAATTTTTCAAATATCTGTCGATTTTTTCAAACATTGTGGATACATGAAAAAAATTATAAACTTTGTGAAAAACGCATTTTCTGCCCAGTGAATACCTCTGATTTTTTTTGGTCCAAAAACTGGTTCATTTTTTTAATTCTATGTTCAAATTTTATTCAGAATCAATCATGAGAAATACTTCTCACGATGCATTATGAACTGCATTTTCACAACATCTTTCTAACGATATTTTTGAAGAGAGTATTGAGTTGTTGGTAATTCAATATCTTTTTATTTTTATTCAGCCGTCAGCGATGCTATTCGCACGAGTCTTGGTCCCCGTGGAATGGACAAGATGATACAAGCCGGCAATGGAGAAGTAACCATCACCAACGATGGAGCAACCATACTCAAGGAGATGAATGTCATTCATCCCGCTGCAAAAATGGTAATTTCCTTTTTCTCACTTCCAACAGACCATAATTTCTCAACTTGTTTATTTTTTTTAAAAGCTGTAAAAGAATTCACAAAGTTTGACATTGTGTTGCAATGTCTCAAGAATTTTGTAATATTATTCCAGAAATTATGAAAAAGGAACAGAAAAATTGGCAGGCACCTCAAAGTTTAGAAAAGTGAAATAAAAATCAATTTCTCTTAGTACATTCCATGATCAAAAAAAAAATCTTGGATTTTTTTCAACAGGACTTTTTCGAAAAATTAAAAGATGGTTCAAGTTTTTTTGATTCTCTAATCTTCTGAGCCGCAATGAGATTTATGTACCAAATTTATAGTCAATTAGATGCGAGGAAAAAAGTGTTCAAGAAGCTTCGATAAATTTGGAAAAAAAGCTTTAAAATTTCCCAAACATAAGCCTCGCATTAAAAACGATGTTTTTTTTTTCGTTCAGTTGGTAGAATTGTCAAAAGCCCAAGACACGGAAGCAGGAGATGGAACGACCAGTGTGGTTGTCATCGCCGGAGCTCTTCTCGAAGCTGCAGAAAGACTTTTGCAAAAGGGAATTCATCCGCGGTCGATAAGCGACGCTTTCCAAAAAGCTTCGACAAAAGCGGTGGAGATCCTCAGCTGGGGAATGGCAACTCCACTGGATTTATCGGACAAAGCTTCGCTGATAAAAGCTGCAGCGACTTCTTTGAATTCGAAAGTCGTGTCACAACACTCGAGTCTCTTGGCTCCTTTGGCTGTGAACGCTGTGCTCAAAATCACTGAGCCTGGCAAGGAGAGCGCCACTGATCTCAAGGACATCAGAGTCATCAAGAAACTTGGAGGCACCGTTGAAGACACTGAACTCATTGACGGGCTTGTATTCACTCAAAAATCCTGCAACGTCAACGGGCCAAAGAGGATCGAGAAAGCGAAGATTGGACTCATTCAATTCTGCATTTCTCCGCCAAAAACTGATGTAAGAATAAAACCAGAGGAATGCTCCATTTTCAGGAATTCTTCATTTCGAATTACGAAAATTGTTAGACTTTCTCAATATTTTAATATTTCTTATGCTCTCTGTTCAGATGGATCACAACGTCATCGTTTCGGACTATTCAGCAATGGACCGAGTCCTGAAGGAAGAACGTGCCTACATTCTGAACATTGTCAAGCAGATCAAAAAATCTGGATGCAACGTTCTCCTCGTACAAAAGTCGATTCTTCGGGACGCGATAAGCGATCTCGCTATTCATTTCTTGGACAAGATCAAAGTGATGGTCGTGAAGGATGTCGAACGCGAAGACATTCCTTACGTGTGCAAAACTCTCGGTTGTCGTCCAATCGCTTCGCTCGATCACTTCTTACCGGAGAATCTTAGCAACGCTGAATTGTGCGAGGAGGTGCAGACCGGCAACTCTAAATTCGTCAAGGTACCCAACATTTACAATCACCTTCTATTAAACTTCGAACATTTTTCTATTCCGATCGAACGAACGTCTTTCCATTTTTGTGCGTCAGCTAAAATTTGTTGCAATCCCAATCAATCAAACGGTTTTGGGAATTCCACAGAAAACTGAATTCCTTTATTCAACCACTTCAATCAAATTCATTATTTTTGCAGTAACACTTTCCATCATTTCATTGATTTAAATTAATCAAGTAATTGATTTTAATGAACAAATTGAATTCACCAATAATTGAATTAACTCGACTGATTGAATCCATTGAATAATAAAAATCGTTAAATATTCTAATCTATCGATAATTGCACTGAATTGATCAGAAAATTGAATTCCTTAATGATTGTTTTGTTGGGACAAATAAAATAATTGAATTTTGGTCTTCAGATAACCGGAATCCAGAATCCTGGACGAACCATCACCGTGCTGGTCCGCGGTAGCAACAAACTCGTATTGGAGGAAGCAGAACGTTCTCTCCACGACGCCCTGTGCGTTATTCGTTGTTTGGTAAAGCAGCCGGCATTGATAGCAGGTGGTGGAGCACCAGAGATCGAATTGTCAATAAAACTGGGTGCTTACGCACAAACGTTAACAGGCGTCGATGCCTACTGCGTGAAAGCGTTCGCCGACGCTCTCGAAGTCATCCCTTCGACGTTGGCTGAGAATGCGGGTCTCAATCCGATCGCGACCGTCACCGAACTCCGTAGTCGTCACGCTCAAGGCGGCACAACGACCGGTATTAATGTTCGCAAAGGTATGATCACCGACATCATGGAAGAAAACGTTGTTCAGCCTCTTCTCGTCTCGATAAGCGCAATCACTCTCGCCTCCGAGACCGTTCGTAGTATTCTAAAGATCGACGACATCGTCAATACTATGCAATAATCATATTCCATCACCCAGTGAATTTATTTTTTCCTTAAACAATTTTCATCGCTTTTTTAAATCAACTCCAGGGACAGCTGGAGCTGTTGCGGCTTAAATCTTGTACTATTTATACTGGAAGCCCGTTTTCCACTCTCATTTATTTTCACGTGTCACAATAAAGAATGTATTTGACATCAGTTAAACAAATTTACGACTTTGGATTTTGCGGCGTTGGATAACAACGAAAATGCCTTTTTTTATCCATCGATTATTTAATTTTCGTAATGAAACATTGAATTTCTCGTGCTAAAAAATTGCCCAACCTTCTCGCTGGCGGATTTTGATGCTGAATTTTTGAGGTTCGTTGAGGAAAGAGGAATTCTGTTGCACTCAATTATTCAAACCACAATAATCATCAACTTCAATCCACGTGCTTGTTTATTTTTTAACCTCCTCTCCTTGCAAATGTTGCGACATGAAAAATCAGTAATTCAATCAGTCGCAATATATAAAGTGTATTTTATTTTTGTAATAAAATATTCAATCTCTCTCACCGACAACCGTACGCCCGTTATAACGATAATACATTATTTTTTTTTTGTGTTTTTCATTTTTTCTCCAACGATTCAACACATTTTTTGAGTCGTCCTTGTTGATTCTACGCGCCACAGAGTTCAATAAATATATGTTTGAAATCAACACTCGTTTCTCATCGCCTATTTTTTCAAAATCTCGATCAATTCCTCTTCGGATTTGAATTGGAGTAAAAATTGCGAACACACACAGTTATTTAATCTCGAAAATTAGTTGAGTTTGGCGATAGAGTTTGCGGCTTGTTCGGAACGTTTGAAAACTGTTGCTCCAAAATCACAGATTTTTTATTTTAGAGAAAATGATTGATAATCCAACGTTGTGTCGTTTTGAATTCACGATTAGTGCGAATGAGTATGTGCAACAAAGTATCGAGTAAAAGACGTAATCTCAATTCGCCAAAAAGTGCCTTACACGCTAAGAGAAGACTATAGAAAAGCGATAAAACAGTCTTTGAAATAGAAGATGCGAAAATACCGACAAGCGGAATGGAGCGAATCGTCGTTGATTCGTACGAAAAGTCCTCTTTCGGACTCGATTGTCTGGAATGATCGATGCCTTAAAATTGCTCAAATTCTCGTACAATTTTTGCCCTTTAAGTACACGCTCACGTGATAATTCAATTGGAATTTGAAAGAACGCGAAATCGAAGAATCCTCGTTGGCTTGCTTTACCAGTGCGGATGAATTTGATGGAACGTCCATTTTTGATAAGTATTGTTGACGTCGCAGGGCATTAGGGATAATTGATGCGTTTGAGGATGAAGCGCCATGCATTTTTTGAGCACTCGATGAAGAAGAGTTTTCGTTTTCTGTAACAAAAAAAAAAATCAGTTCAAGAGGTAAAAATAAATCAACGAAATTGTCAGTTTTTCTTAAATCGAGGAAAAGAATTCAAATAAAAATCGATTTTGTTCTTACCTCGTCATATTGCCAGGGCCCGTTGACCGTTCCGAGGCGACAAAAAGCTAATTTTATTCCTAGCGTGTCCGCTTCGATGCAACGCTCACCAACGCCCAATTGTCCTTTTGCGTTTAGTCTCATCAGCTAAATTATCAATAAATTATTATTATCATTTTTTAAGTTACTTTATTTGGCCTCAATGATATTTATTGTTTTGTTTTCTCAATTAATCTTCATTTTCTTACTTGATTATTTCCCAAACCGTGACACTGCGACGTGGCTATTAGACTCGGTGGCGCGTGGCTCATCGTATCGAGGCACGCGGACGTTGCAACACTTCTCAACTGGATATGGACAAACAAACATTTTTCATCATTAAAAATTGATATTCAATTAAACATTTTATTATCGTCTCCTGTCCATTCGACATTTTTATTTTTTTTCATGCAATTAAAAGCCATTTACCTCGCCCCAGTGAATGTTTGGTGGAAGCTCCGGAAATTTGTCCAACACGTCGTAAGCCACATTGTCCATGTACCATTGAAAACTCTTGCACTTTTTACGCTCTTTGAACAATAATTGCTCCGTGATGTCTCCGTGATCGAGTAATCGTGCCAAAGGCTCTCGAGTGTAGAAAAATTCTTTGTACTTTTCGTCGAACCACGTCTCGATAACGCGCTTGTAATTCTGTGAAAATAATTTGATCGTTTATTCATAAATCGTTGTTTGGTGCTCAGGATTTTTTTCGTACGAATCCCATCCAATTGAATGTTGGTTTAAAACAAAAAATTTGACATGGAGCATGGACTTTTTGATCAAACTCACGATTGTTATGAGAGGTCCTTTCTTTTTCTCAGCCAATTTACCGAAATTGTAAGGCATGAATCCTCGATAAACGTGACCAACGTGTGAACAAGGAACCCACAAAATACTACCGCCACATTGCCAAATTTTGAATGACAATTCGAAATTTTCGCCTCCCCATACGAGAAGCCCTTCGTCGTATCCACCGAGCGACAGGAAATATTTACGATCGATGGCGAATAAGCCACCGGCGTGAGTAGGAGATCTGCGTTGGTCAAAAAATTATTCGTCACGAAAAAATTCATTATTTTCGTTCATTTTTATAATTGACTTACTTGTAAGGCATACTGCTGTAAGGTCGCGTTTTGGATTCTCGCTTTGGCAATTCGTTCTCTTTGTACAACATCCCCCATTCAAATATTCCACGGTATAAATGTCCCTCTTGATATACTGGACGATACTCGAAGGTCTCGTGATCGACTCCGTCGATTACAGGCACAGTCATCACCGTTCTAGAGTTGTAAATAAACGATTGAAACTCTGCTCCTTCGTAGTTGATTGATCAATTGAATTATGAACTAATTGGATGATTCATTGATTTACTTGTATTTAAGGCTCCACTTACGTTCAAATAAAATCATGACACAATTAATGAACCAATTGAAAGAGATTTCATAATTATAGAAAATAATTTGTGTCGAAAAGAAAACAGAAAATTTAAACCACTCATGAGAATGAAAAAATTTCAACGATTCAAAAGAATGTGGAAAAGCCTGTTTGGTTGTTTATCAATTTTTCTTCTGTCAAGTTGACATTCAATGAAAAATATTTGCTTTTTAATCATCTCTATTCCCCTCCCACAAAACATTTCGGATGAAAAAGTTATTCAGCGACAAATTGAATTTCATTAAAGAGACGAAAGATTTGTTGAAATAGGAAAATGATAATAAAAGATTAGAATTACCTGTCGAGGTTAATGGGAGCCAATAATGGTGGCAACCAATTGACGTTCACCTCACAATGAGCATCTAAAAAGACTATGACTTCACCTTTGGCTTCCCTCGCTCCTCGAGATCTTGTCCTTATCAAGCCTTGCCTCTCGTGGTTTCTTAAAATTCTCACTTTTCCACTCCATCTCTCGATATAAGTTTCTAATTCTTCCTTCAAATTTTCTGGAAAAAAAATCAGAGTATTCTGAAGGGCTTTCGTGTTGTTTGGTCCCGAAGAGAAATGGATTTTTGCTTTTCAATCACGATATTAATTGGGAAAATGTTAATTATACTCATTAACAAACCTTTATCTGAGAAATCGTCGACGAGAAGAACTTCTTCCAGGAATTCCGGCGGTGTTCTATTTATTACCGAATGAACTGTTCTCATCAGGACGGACCAGCCTTCATTGTGAAAAACTATGATAACACTTGTGCGAGGTAATACCTCTGGATAATTCCAATGTTTGCATCTGCAGAAAAAAAAAACAAACGTTTCTATTCACCCCAGCTGTTTCGTTAGGAATAAAAATTTCGAGAGATCGTCGAGAACTCGAAGAACTTCGAACAGAATAATCATGCGACAATTTTTTTATTTCGAATATTATGGGTTTGCAAATTTTCTCGTTCGATAAATTGTTTTTGAATTATACATGTCAAGAATATGCCTGAACATTTTTTTGAACGAAATTCGCTTTTTTTTCTTCAATTTACGTGACCGAGATCTCGAAAAATATTCGATCGATCTCGTCCAAATTCTGCTCACATCTGAATAACAATGAATTCTAAATAAACCTATCAGCTTGCAAGAAGCCATGGAAAATGGTATTCTTTTTATTGCAAAATAAAAAAATTAAAAAAATTAAAAATCGAACGCTTTTTCTCAAGGCGTTTTGTTTATGGAATTATCAATTCTTTCTTTCAGTTTTCTTGATTCTTTGATGATGTACGAAAGGTTGAGAATAATTGAGAAAAATTGTAGCTTTCTGTCGCGTCAATAAAACAGAGACTGCGCCATTTTCGAACTCGCGTCATATTGTTTCGGGAACAGCGTTATCGCTCCGGCATTGTGTGAAAAATTGTAAAAAAAGAAATATATTATGTCGCAGTTGTCAAGACTCATGATAAATGACTGTTCGAGTGTTTGAAAAGTTTCGATGGAGTTATAATTTTTAAAAATCATAAAAATGAGATCATTTCAATCGTTCTAAATGTATGCTCCCCTTAACTTTTGGGAGGAACAATTATTTTTGACAGTCTTCAATGAGTGAATTTTTTCAATAATAATTAAGAGAAATGTTCTGGCCTCTTGAATTTTGTAAATTTTGATTTAGGCTCGTAAACTTTTGGGC
This sequence comes from Campoletis sonorensis, assembly GCA_013761285.1. Taxonomy (NCBI): domain Eukaryota; kingdom Metazoa; phylum Arthropoda; class Insecta; order Hymenoptera; family Ichneumonidae; genus Campoletis; species Campoletis sonorensis. The sequence goes on along the minus strand of JACEOJ010005608.1, from coordinate 69,715 downwards.
AATGACAACATTTTTTACTTTATTATTGTATTTAAAAAACATGACGTACTCTTGTGGCCTTGTATCTGGAACAGATCTGTCCAGAGAAATTTCATTGGAGCAGACCATATTCATTCCATAATCGGATTCCGACTCCTGAACATCGTTTCTTTGATCGTCTCGTAAAATATGAGGTTTTCCACCTTCTCCGGGGCCGGTCCTGGTTTCTACATTCTTTGGCTCAAAATTCCCAAGTTCTTCTACGAATATGGGTGCTCTTTTGCTCCTTAGACTTTCGGCCCAGTACTCTTGGAATTTTGGAACTTGACTGCCAGAAAAATATGAGAGGATCGCGTAAAATACGGTCAGTAGGAGAGTCGCTCCGACAACTACGTTCACCAAGCGATTTCTCCTTAATTTGACGATCCTCATTCTAGTTTTGTAGGTTCGTAATCTCCTAAACACCAAATTTGCAAAGAAAATATTAAGAAAAAATCACAAGCTTTGAGTCGGTATTTTGCTTAAGGATGGACAAATGTGTAAACAAATAATTCTTAAGCAGGAAGCAAATTTTTATTACTTTGGTAGTTTTGCAAAAAAATTCTATGATCATTTTTATTATTATTGATATTATTTTGACGATTGTTGAATTCTTTGATTGATTATTTATATATTTTGTTTAATTAGCGTGCATTAAAAATGAGTCACAAAACTTTAGGTTTTTCTCAAATCGCGAAACAATTGTTCATCTTGATTTTCGACTTTACTCCGATCTTTTTAATTGAAAGGTATTTTTTTTGACTAAACGTTAATTAATCACGATTCTGACTACAATTAATCCAGGATCCGGATCATCATCCGGAATATTGCAAACGTCAGATGTTTCAGTGGTTATTTCAAAACATTAATATTATTCCAAACGTAACACGTTTCCTCACACTTTGTTATCATTCGTTTAATACACTGAGAATTTTCAGGAGAAATCAGCACGTTCAATGTTTATAATAAACATATAACAAAAATTGATAAATACTTCAAAACGTCTTTAGCCACCGACGGCAACGTTATAAAAATCTGGTCAACGGCGGGCGCCGCCAACGTGTCGTGCTGTATCCGTTGTGTCGTCGTTGTCGTCGTTTCCAAATCGATTGTACGCAATCGATACATCGATATGCTCTATTTTTATTGTTGCTCACTTCTAACAACAGAGGGATTCGAGAGGTGTCGGGAAAGTACGAAAAACGATTTTATCTGTCTAACTTTTCCAATTCAATTTTCATCATTTATCCAGATGAGAGAGTTTTAACACATTCAATAGAATTGACAGTAAATAAATCAATGTCCATGACACGATATTTCGCAGTTTCTAGCTTAATTATTAGGTTAGACATTAACGCGGTGCGTCATTGTAGCAAAGAATTTTGGATTTTCGAGTAGTTTTTTGAATCGTCCGTTCGCACGTGGATGAAAATCCAAATAGTTTCTTCAAGATTTCTGGAGAAAAATGCCTCGTGTTCCAGTCGCGCGCGCGCAGTAGTTGTTCCAGTGTCCCGGTACATCTTTCGATATATTATTCGTTTATAACTTTCTGCTCGAAATCGATAGAGAAACATCAAAAAGCGCACGCGTTGCAGCTGTGACCGCAAGCAGCAGGACCGAATATATTAGGCACATGTGTGCAGAATTTCGTAAAAGTGTGTATACGTATATGTAATTAGCGAGCCGTCGAGAGCGCGCTACTCTGTTGTACTTAGCAAATCATCGACGAGTGCAAACAAATACTTGTTCTTTGTTTACCAAATTCAACGTAACAAAAAGGTCTTCCACAATCTACAGTCTACCTGCATCAATCCCGGCTCAATCCACGGTTTATTTCACTCGTAATTATACCGCCATATCAATGGCTCGGAAAAATCGCTCGAGAGTTTATCTCGGTTACGAGGACGAGTTTGTCACCGAGAAACATCGATCTCTCGTCAACTTTACTACCAACAAAATCGGTGGCAAGCCGGTAAGTCGGCGTTTCGTTCTATTTCAATTTCAATTAAAAAAAAAAAACAAGTTCTTTAATGACCCTTTGTGTACGGACTTGGGTCACCTGGACCCACGTTAAAAATTTAACAATATCCTTTCGATGTAATTCCTCGAATGACTTTATATAACGATTGTATTTTTCAACTGTTTGTTTGTATTTCGATGTTTTTTTTTTTTTAACTTCATTCTTGCTCATGTTTTAAAAATATTTCAATTCATTTTGCATGGTTTTTATTTTTCCCGTTTTTTAAGGTGGTTTTCTATATTTAAAATATTTCCCCAAGATTTTCATAAGGTTTTTGATTTTTTTTTTCCGTTTATTTTAGAATTTGAACTTTTGGTCTTTGGTATTTCGTTTGTTTACAAGACCCTCATTGTGTTGAGGAGTTTCAGGCTGATCTCAGCATTCATTTATTCACAAAGTAACAAATCTGTCAAGAATTTAATTTTGAAAAACTGCATGTTACGAATATTTGCAGGATCCTCATGAAGAATCATCCTCAGTACCGAGTCCACAGTGTAAGCTGTGTGCTCTTAGACAAATATTGGCACTTCAGATGTATGCTCCGTTGGAAAATTCCATGTATCATCGGACCATGTATATATTTGTTTGCATAAATCCAAATTGTTGGAACGAGAATGAGAGCTGGACGTGTTTGAGGGTACAGTCCCTAGAGCGTAAAACCATAACAACAAATACATGCGCCGTTGATAATTGCGGCGGAAGTTCAACAACAAGTTGGCTCTCCGAAGCAGACGACTGGGGCGAAGATACAACCAATGATAACGCCTCTGAAAGAAATGGTAATAATATCATGTGCCAAGAAGAAACAGCTACCAGTGACAGAATCGACGAGAGAGAACTTGATCGAGAAGTTTCCAATCTTCGATTGGACGATCCTAATGCAAACAGGTAAATAAAATTCAATTGCTTATTTCTACTGGATTTCCCGTCGAAAAATGAGGTCGTAAGTAGTGAAAAACATCGAATTGAAACCAAAGAAACAAGGAAAATCGTACAATTGAGTTTTTACTCCTTTCTTTACATTATTTCATAACCCAACAAGTATGGAACTCAGAAAAATGATTATTTCAAAATTTTACAAGAGCCCAAAATGCAATTTGATATTTAAAAAAAATTGATTCATATTATTTTAATGATATTAGCAATTTAATTATAATTCAATTAAATGATATTACAAAAAATTTTGATATAATAAATATATATTTACAATTTTATTATTCACTTTATTTATAATATAATTAAATTATATATACAAGTAATTTAATTATATTATAATTTATATTAGTTTAATTTTTCGATATTTTTGCAGTCCAACAAGTATGGATCATCCTCTGGGAGGAATCGGTACTGGAGGTGGTGCAGTGGGAAGGTTGGACGCAGCGCATGCATCGGCCGAAATAGAAGGCGAAGAGAGCGAAGTTGTGTGCATCGATACGCCGACTCGACCGCAGTGTGACTTGATGGATCTTCTTCGTGAAGTGACTCCATTGCCGCTGCAACATTCCGAACCAAAGATTCGCGTAAATCTCAGCTTTGCCGAGATATTTATGAGCGTCGAAGAGGAAGATCTTGGAAATCAAGACGTTTCTCAGCACGTACGAGATTTATTCCTCGAGTATCAATTGTCCAATCCGGATGTTCCTTTGAGCTCGGAAACGAGCATCGATCATAATGCACGAGACGCCGACGCCGATGCGAGTCTCGAGAAATACGAAAAAAGCGTACCTGTACACGGCGACGAGATGTTTCATTATTTCCTCAACCGCATTCAGAAAAATCCCGGCCAGATTGTCAGGTAAAACGCACAAAAAAAATTGTCAATTATTTCTGCTCTTTTTCTTCTAAGCCCAGAGGCAAAAACAGCAAAAAAATCGTAACAATTGTAAAAAAGAGGAAAAAGAAAAATTAGAGAAATAACTCAGTTTCCATACATTTTGGAATTACCAACAAAAAACTCAAGATTTGACAATTATGTGAAAGAATTTTTACTTATATTCTCAGAAAATGTGAAAATGTCTTTATTCTGGGATTCCTCTTGACTTCAGCTTGTTTTAATTAAAATTGCAGATATTGCCGCGACAACAGGGCAGCGTTACCGGTTTCTCCGCTTCTCGAGAGCATCGGAACGTGTCAATATTGCGGCGCAGATCGAATCTTCGAGATCCAAATACTTCCGACGATAATACCAAAGCTTCGTCTACTTCCGAGCAACGGTTCAAATTTTCAGATTGAATTTGGGACGGTGCTGGTTTTCTCATGCTCTCGAAGTTGTTGGTCACCAAACGATCTTTACAAAGAAGAATACGTTGTCGTGCAACCCGAAAGATTATAATTACCAATGTGAGAAAAAAACAACAAGAATCGTTCGAGATTTGCCACGAATAATTCTCAATGTTTGATCCGCAGATTGCCGTCCAACGACAACCGAGCAGCAGCTACGATGTTTATTTAATGAATTTTTTTTTCCGAATCGCATTCCGAGAATGAGAGAGAACGAGAAATAATTTAGTCGCTATTGCGACTCTTCCTTATTCGTAAAATTATATTAGGATACTGACGTGTTAACGCGTCGTAAACTGTAGTAGAGAAGAATCGTCGAAACGTGTATTTACGAAAATATTGAAATTTGCATCTTTGCAAAGCAACAATTTTTTTTAGAACGAACTTTGAATTTTTTAGCTCTATTCGTTGATCAAGATCTTGAAACCTTTCTATGAGATAAACAAAAAAATTAGGAAAGAAATTATCGTCGATTTGAAAAAAGGAGGAATTGAGATAAATATTTTGGTTGCATTCCAACGATGCAAACTTCAACCACTATTTACTACTGTATTTTTTTCCTCCTTTTTTTTTTAACGAAAGTAAACGTGGCGATTATTCCAATTCGTCGAAATATTCTTGAGAATCAAACATCTAGTCAATAAGTGGAGGTGTAGCGATCAATTAAAACGAATGACAAAACAAAAAAAAGAACGAAACAAGAATGTTAACGCACTACTGGCAGGATTGGCGAAATGTTCCTAGAGTACTCATTGTCGTTTGATCGTAGCTACGAGTACGAATTTCCAAGTTGGAAAAATAAAGATGAATCGATAGGCTGAAGAATGAAAATGATTTTCAAACTTCTACATATTTATTGAACTGTTATGATTTTCTTTATATTTTATTTAATATTTACATTGGTGAACAAAAGAGGGCCGAAGACTAAGAAGTTTTTCTAGCAAAGTAATCGCTGTCCCGACTAACGATAATTTCCTTTACTTCAGTTGCCTCTTCGTGGTTTTTTTTTGTTTTTTTTTTACTTAAAAATTACGTTGCAATGGATGTGCATTGCAATATTTTTTTTCGTTGAAAATCGTGGTCGCAACTTCCTTCAGTATCATATCCCCGTTGGACCAGTTTCCATCGAGTAGTTGAATTACAAGAGCGTTGACCTTTTCGTACGTTTGATAAGAAAAATACATAGCGATCTTGACTTCGTCATCGCAATTTCTGAGTCCGATGCAGTAGGCTCTGGAAGCTCTAGCCACGACGGCGGTTATGGCATAAATTTCGACAAGGATTTCGGTCAACCTAATGAGTTCCATTCTTTCCTGAGTCAGATAAAGTCCGTGTCTTATGCACAATTCTTCAACGCATTTTTTAATTTTGTTCACCGAGATTTCGAGCGAAGTTGCAGCCGTTCGCAGCGAAGGATGGAGATTGTCTTCCAGATGATATTTTGTTGTTCGCTCGATAGACAACGCTGTTTTTATCAGTTCAATCGGATGGAAGAAAGGATTTCTCATTGTCCTCACTTTATCTGTGATGGTTTGTCCGGCGTGTTGGAGTCCCATTAGGGCTGCAAATATTTTTGTATCCACAGGGTAACCCCCCAAATTATCCAGCGTCAACAGATCTCTGACGATTTGTTCAAACGGCAGATTCTCCTGATATGCCCCAGCGCCCAATAATCCCAATGCTTGTAAGATGGACTCTTTTGAAACCCGGTTACAAAAACATTCAACCAGGGACTGTTCCACCACGGTGTCCTGATTTTCGAAATTATCTGCCAATCCGGCGGTCAAATAAGTTATTGCTTCCATGGCATAGAGGTTCATAGCCATTTTTCCAATTATTCCATGTAAGGAATCCTCTTGTTGTATTTTACTGTTGAAACCTTTGTTTTCTCTCAAATGAGCGCACAGCAAATTCAAAAAACGTTTTGTAATGCCAATGGCTTGAGCCCCCGTTTCGCACCGTCCTTCTCCCATCGCCGATACAAAAAGCTCGCTGTCTACGACGTCATCTCCCAATTGACTTTCCTTGGGAACTTTGACATTGAAAGAAACGTCACAAAAATCAATGCCTTTCTGTCCAAAAAGCGCTTTGGGTTTCTTTATTTCAACCCCCGGACAATCCCTCGAAATTATAAAAGCGCTGAGCAGCTCTTTTTTGACAAACTGATCCGGAGCTCCCTTCGGAGCAATTACCACAAAAATGTCTGCTTTCGTGGCGTCATAAACAAACGTTTTTTCAGCCCGGATACTTGTGAAATTTCGACATACAGAAAGTGTGGCTTTACTGGATAGAGACTCCGATACGGAGCCTGTTGCAGTTTCGGTGAAACAGAGACTCGGTCTCAACTCGCCGCTCGCTATTTTCGACAACAAATTTGCTTTTTGCTCCTCCGTACCAAATTTACGGATTAATTTTATCACCGCTGCTCTTTTAACCATAAAACTTCCCAACACCGGTACAGCTGATAAGGTTTCAACAAGTTTTGCAAATTCGCTGTTGTTCAGACCCAAACCTCCGTAAATTTCTTCCACGGGTGCTCGAAGAACTCCTAATTTTTTCAGGTCATCAAATATTTCATCTTTTATTTCCGCGGTTTGGTCGATCTCTCGGAGATCCACTCGCTCGTTGATGTAGTCCTCGATCGGTTTGAGCCACTCGAAAAATTCACGATGCCTCTCGTATGTCTGCGTCTCCGGATACGTTAATATTTCTGTGTCAAATTTGCCCATTAGTAAATTCTTCGCAAATGGCTCGCGAGTCGGCTTTTTCGGCCTGTGCGCGGATAACCTCACTTCGAAACCTGAACCGTAGATCTCTGGCTGTGGTGCGACTTGCGATGATGTATTTCGCGTTTGTTTCAGAACACATTTCAAACGTGACGATTCTCGTCGAACTAACAATCTGTGAAACAGCATTGTTAATCACTTGCCGGAGAGATCCTTTTGTTTTTCTCTTTAATTGTTACAAAAGCACTTTAATGTTTTTCTAACTCCGAAGGGCGATAGCACGACTGGAGTAGTTTTTTAAAGCTGGCGGCCATTTTTAACACCACGCACAGGCTACGGTGCTTTAAATCGTGATAACGAGTGGGAGAAATTTCTATTTTGCTTGATTCTACTCAATGTCAATTCTTGTTGGGCCCAAAAAAAATCGTTTTCGGAGCTTATCAAAAATTGCATTAGAATCCGACTGGATCATTCATTGGAATACGACTGCGGATTTAATTTCGCAGGAATTTAAAGCTCCCGCCTCACTCCGGCCGAGCACTGGCGCTCTATGCGACGTTACCAGGAACTAGCTAATCATATTTTGCCATATTTTTGGTCCGGCTCCAAATTTTTCAGGAATGTTTATTGAGATACAATACGTTCCCGAAAATTAAATACATAATAACGCTTGCTTTTTTTATTATTGAGGACCAACAAAATTCGTTACAACTTGTTTTTCTATTATTTTCTCAACATTTTAAATTGAGGTTATAAACGAGTTCGAACAATGCCGACTGTCGGAGTTAAACGTGATTTGCTTTTTAAAGCTCTCGGGAAAACATATTGTACGTACAATTCACCTATTTTTTCAAATTAATTAATTATACAAATTTCCGATTATTAACTACGATCGATCATTACCAAAAACATGTTTTCATCCCATTCTAGCCGATGACGAGTTCCAGAGTTTGTGCTTCGAATTTGGCTTAGAGCTCGACGAAGTCGTGAGTCACTTTCCTTAAAATAATTATTACTCCAATTTTTTTTTCATTGACAACCCAGTAAACCATTTTTGTAACTTTTATCAATATTTATTGCTTGTCTCCAATCAAGACAACCGAGAAGCAAATGATAACGAAGGAACAAGGAGCAGAACAGAGTACGGGTGCGTCCGAGGAAGTTATTTACAGAATTGACGTTCCGGCCAACAGATACGATTTGTTATGTTTGGAAGGACTCGTTACAGGACTCCTCATTTTTCAGGAGAAGTAATTATTTTATTTCACATATTTTTGAACCTCATGAAATTTTATTATTCATTTTTCAACCCTGATGCAAGATGCACGTTCGAAAGTGATAAATTCATCGAAATTACTGTAAAGAAAAATCATGCAGACTAAAATCCAAGAACATTCGTCACCAGATCAAAGAATCTAAAGAAATTTTCAAGCTTATGACATAGGCTTCCAAAAGAGAACAAAAAATATTTAAAGAAAAATTCTAACGACAGAAACAAAACAAAAATATCATCACTGCAAATAATAATAATGAACGACTCATCATCATCAAATATTTATTCAAATTTATGAATAATACAAATAGAAAATTTTATGATGCACAGAATAGCAGTTCCACGCTACAGATCAACTGTCCCTCAGAGGGAAGTACAAGTGATGAGAGTAACAGAAAATGTGAGTATTTGAATTTGTTGTCCTTCAAATTATTTGAACAGATTGAAACGTTTTGATATTGCAAGAAAATTGGATACGAAAATAATCTCTAATGTTTCAAAAACCACGAAATTGAAGAACTTTTGACAGATAGTTTTTTACTCTTAATGCATTTTTTATTGTCGATTCAAAGTTTTTATTAAATCGTCCCTTCTTTTTTCTGGCAGTGTGCAAAAATCCGGCCTCACGTGGTCTGCGCTATTTTGCGAAATGTAACGTTGACCAAGGATTCCTACAACAGTTTCATCGATCTTCAGGACAAATTGCATCAAAATATATGTCGTAAACGTTCGTTAGTTTCCATTGGTACTCATGACCTGGATACCGTTTCGGGACCTTTTACGTACGATGCAAAATCACCGAGCGATATTCGCTTCGTTCCCCTTAATCAGGAGAAATCGTACACGGGAAGCGAAATAATGGATTTATACGCGGTAACGTATCTTTCAAGCAAAAATCATTTCAGCAACGAGTTCGTAGCCAACAAAAGAAATCAATGATAATTAGTCTGCAGGAATGCGAAAAAAAAGAATCTATTTTCTCTTCTAAAACATCATGAAGATCCATTTGTAAAATTGTTATTGTAAAAAATCCATTGGAAATTCGTTTAAACTCATCATTTATGGATTTTCCGATTTATTCAACTTTTTTATATCGATTCGGTGATGTTTTGTCAACTATTTCTCATCGTGAATTCATAATTCATTTTTCACTACAGAATCATGCTCAATTGAAAGCATATTTGCCGATAATAAAGGACAGTCCAGTGTATCCGATAGTGTACGACGCGAATGGTGTGGTTTTGTCTCTTCCTCCAATAATCAACGGGGACCATTCGAAAATCACTCTCAAAACGAAAAATATATTGATCGAGTGCACCGCGACCGATTTGACGAAAGTAAACCAAGAAATTTTCATTTTTATCATTTTAAACGACGATATTTCAGGCAAATATTGATTTTAAACAAAAATTTGACATTTTAGGCCAAAGTCGTACTGGATACGATAGTTTGTGCTTTTAGCCAATATTGTCGCGACAAATACACGGCCGAGAGCGTCAGAGTCGTATATCCTGGTGAGAAGGAACAAGAGGGTCACCTTTACCCGGATTTGTATTATCGGATTGAAAAAATCAATTGTTCGAAAGCAACAAATTATATTGGTGTCGAGTAAGTGAATTCACGTCGATTTGATAAATCGTTGGGAACGAACAAATGAATCATTTATCAATTATGAAATTTTGGTCGATTCAACAGGTCGTCTCCAGAGAACGTTGCCAAACTATTGTCAAAAATGTGTCTCGAGACCCGAGTCGTTGACAAGAAAAGTGGAGAATTAGAAGTCGAAATACCACCGACTCGCCACGACGTCATACACGCCTGTGATATTTACGAGGACGTTGCGATTGCTTGGGGTTACAACAAAATTGTGAGAACAATGCCGAAAACATCGACGATTGGACGAGAGGTGGACAAATATTGCATTCAATTTTTTTCTTTTCACAAGCTTCAATACATTTCTCAAAAATATCTTTGTTCTTGCTTTTCAGTTTCCTCTGAACAAACTGTCCGACCAAATTCGCGAGGAATTGGCTCATGCTGGATTCACAGAAGCCCTTACTTTTTCGTTGGTAAGATTTGCTTCTAAATTTCAAACGAATAAACGAATGAGGAAATGAAAAAGTAGATTTATTTTATTAAAAGTAACGAAAATTCGTAAATGTGTCAAAAAAAAACAATTGTCAATTCTCTTTTAAATAATCGTTTGCAGTGTTCTCGAGAGGATGTTTCCGAAAAATTGGGCCACAATTTTGCCGCCGTTCCGGCAGTCACGATATCGAATCCAAAAACGTTGGAATTTCAAGTAAACTTCAATCAACTGAATGAAAAAAAAGATAGAAAGTAAAAATTTCGTAAATAAGCATTTTTTTCTCGTTTTCCAACAAAACAGGTAGCAAGGACGTGCCTTTTGTCTGGTCTGTTGAAGACTTTAGCAGCGAACAAAAAAATGGCGTTGCCTTTGAGACTGTTCGAAGTATCGGACGTCGTTCTCTTGGATCCGGAGAGCGAATGTGGGGCTCGTAACGAGAGAAGACTCGGAGCGATTTATTGCAACAAATCTGCTGGTTTTCAAGTAATTCATGGACTTCTTGACAGAATAATGCAAATGCTTCAAGTTCCTTGGACCTCGAATAAAAGTGGTGGTGACGAGAGTCTTGGATATTATCTCGAAGCTGATGATGGTAATGATTTATAAAAAGAATAAAAAGATTTGATAAAAGAAGATAAAAGAGCGAAGAATGAAAATCTTTTTTCATATTTTCGTACAGATCCGACGTACTTTCCGCAACGATGTGCGAGGATAATCGTGGACGGTCAGCCAATCGGAAAAATGGGAGTTTTGCACCCGGACGTCATATCGAAATTCGATCTCGGTCTGCCTTGTTCAGCGATGGAAATTAATCTCGAATTATTTTTGTAAACTTGTACCTTTTCTGAGCAAAAAATTACAACGTTACGAGGAGAGCTTCTCGAATTTGCGGATCATGTAAACAAAACAGCGTTTTAAACGTCCTCAAACTTGTATAAGAATCTTTATTATTTCTAAATAAAATAAATTATATATTTTCTTTGCTATTTTTGTCGGGGACCTAAGCTAAAAAAATTTGGCAATTACAAACTAAACAATTTACCACATATTTCTGTTTCTAATCAAATTTCCGGGAGAATCGTTGACGAAGGGTTCAAGGAAAATTCCTTTGGGGAAAAAATGAGCATGTTTTTTTCAACTGTCAAACAAAGTGAAAGAATACGAACTTTGTTGGGATTTTGCTCTTATTTTTCAAATTTTTTGTATCGTTTTTTTATATTTATTTTAATGATGATTATGCGATAAAGAATTAAACAATTTATACCTAAATTTTTCTAGTGATAAATCGAAGCTTTTTTCGATCGTTTGAATAAAAATTTAAGAACCTTTCTGCGTTATTATTATTTGAAATCAATCGTTTTATATCTAGACGCTTCTACATTTGAATTTGCTCCTATTTCGCCTTAAACTTTGAAACGTGGTGGATTTCCACGAACGCGTAATGCGACAAATTTGAGGTTGAAATATTATCTACGAGATGCCGGGAGGATCGCGCGGTCTCGGGGTTCTTGTCTGTTCTGCCGTGGAGCAACGGGGGGAGTAACGGCATCGAGCGAGAAAATAACACACATAGTTAGTAAACGTGAAAAAAGTAGATGTAAACGTACAGGGGATAGGGTCGCTTGGTATAAACGTATACGAGAGTGTCAACGTTGGTGTTAGTGCAGCGAGAAGGCGCGTGAGAGGGGTGTCTCCCCTCCCAAGTGTGGCTCACGTCTCGCGGAATGGCCGTGGAAATAACCGGGGGAGAGAGTTCTCCGCCGTCAGCGAGGGCGGCCATAGTCAGACATGGCGGGTGTTAGCTTACGTGAATGACGGCGATAGTGAGCGAAGCGGAAGAAAGAATAAAAAAGGAAAGAGTAGAAAGAAATTGAAAAAAAACGTTGGATAAAGAACATTGGAAAACGATAGAAAAAAAAGCCGAGGAAATAAGGATATAAATAATCTTGTGAAAAGAGAAAAGTCTTGCGAGTGTGTCCGAACAACGCGAGTAATTCGGTAAAGGTGGCGAGGAAGAGAGACAAAAAAAACCCTCGTTCCGTTGAAAGTGCGTTGCCGTTTTTTTTTTTCGTTTTTTTTTCTTCGATTTCGGAAGAGAGACTAGTGCGCGTCGTCGTATATACGTACACACATGTACACACATGTGTATGTACACTCGTGCGGATTCCTACGATAAATCGCGATACAAAAAAAATCAACGTAAGATAAAATTGAAAATAAATAAAAATAAAAAAAACAACCAGATTGCGAGAGAATTTCGTGTCGTATGATTAATTCGGAAGTAAAAAAAAATGCAGAATGTAGGACAAGTGAGCACCTCGGATAGCCAGAAGAACGATAAAACAACTAGTGTCGGTGGTAGTGGTAGTGGTAGTGGCGGTGGTAGTGGTGTAGGTGGTGGTGGTACGTCGTCCTCGTCGTCGTCGTTGGGACGGGAAGTTGGTAAAACGTCGTCGTCGACAACTACAACACAGTCGACCAATTCAAGCTCGACTAAGTCCGAGACCGAGACATTTTCGGAAACGCAACCGCGCTTTATGACAGACTCGTCGGAGAGCGAGGAGGACAGCATATCAGAGGTAAAAACAAAAAAAAAAAGAGCGAAAAAGTCGCACGTATCGACCTTGGTCGTTCGTGCTCGAACAAAAAGGGCTGAAATTCCGTTCGTTCGAAATGTTCAAACGAACGAATTTCGATACATTTTCCTATGATTTCCTACGTTCAGTTTTCCCAACCCCGACATCAATTCCTCTATTTTACGGACACGGCCCTTCTCCGTCGCCAGCATCACCAGGCCGTGAGAGTCGTACACCACTTGATTCGAGCGGTGATCGCTCCCCGTGCCTCGTTCTTCCCTTCTCCTCTCTACCCTTCCCCTCCCGCGCCTTGCTCTTTATTATATGCCCCCTCCGTCACTCTAGCGAATAAAATCTCGATAGAAATTCTCGAGAAATTTGTTCCCCGTTACAATATTCTAGCTTTCGAGAAAAATTAATACTTTTAGTTTCTATACGATGCGTCGTTCTTTCATTTCCTCTAGAATTATCCATTGTCGCGAGACAATCGAGTTCTTAAACCTTCAAACACGTTGATCGTCATCGAGATTGAATTTTTAGTCTTATTTTTCGCGATGTTTTCCCTCTCCAAGAGCTTTCGGACTGCCTGATTGCGGCGAGACATTGTCACAAACTTCGCGAGCATTACAATGATGTGGAAGCAGCAATTCGTGAACGAATATAAAATAAGATCGACACAGAAATGAATTCGGTTGGTAAATTTTGCAACATGGGTGTTTTAAAACTTCAATACATCGCTCGCGGATCTCGTAACGTCACGAAAATGTGTTTTTTTTTTGTAATCCAACATGGAGAATGGGTTAAAGGTTTCGCTACAGTGTATTTGTGTAAATGTGTGTCTCTGTGTGTATGTGCGGGCATGTGCAAGTCAGGTTGGTGGCTTTGATCGCGGGCCTACGACCGAGAAGAGTCTGACTCGCCCGCTTTGCCTGCTGCTGCTGCTTCGTTCTTCTCCCACTACTTTAGTGTGTTAAAGCCCCGAGAGTTCTTCGACTATATACACTTTTTCATACGTATATATGTGTCTGTCTATGCATTGAATTCTGAGTGTCGTTCGGTAAACTAAAACACAGTGTGTGAACAAATATCCTCGGATTCCTCGTTGGAGAAAATATTTGTTTAATCTTTCTTCGAAATAACGTTTTTTTTCTCCTTTGACTCTAGTCGTATCGATTCTTTCTCTCTCTTTTCGCGATATCCTTCGACCATGTTGCCTCTCCAGACAGCGAGAACGTGAGACAGAGAGAGAAAAAATCGAGAATCGAGTGCAAAATTTGAATTGCAAACTTGGGCTTCGAAACATCAGTTTTTTTCGTGTTCAAATGGTTGATTCAAGGGTAATTATTTAAAAAATGATTTTTAAAGTGAGAGGGGTGAATAAACGATGAAAAAAGGTTATATAATCGCGAAAGTATATGAGCGTTAATAGGCAGCAGCGGAGTAGCTGCGAAACGTCAAGTATTTCAGCGACGAAGCATGTGCAGAAAGTATCAACGATGTGTGTTAGTTAAGTGTATGTGTGCGTGTTTGCCTGTTGGCTTTTTACTTCGTTCCGTTCGTGTATAATAATCCATGTGTGCATATACATATGTGTCTGAACGCGCGCGCACTCCTGTGTCTCTTTAATATACTATAACGTTGAATTCTCATCGTTCCGCGATTCCGGTGCACACGGTGCTCCTCGTGCGTTGTTGCATTTTTTCCTTCCCTCTCTCTCTCTCTCTCTCTCTCTCTCTCGTTCTTTTATCGTCCACATTTTCACGACAATCGACGTCGATGAATTTTTTCGCAGAAATGTCAACCGGGTAAATACTACGCGATTATGTCGACTTCAGACACGCTATCGGCTTTTAAATTAGAAGAAAAAAAATTAGGCTTCGTTCTAATACATTGGGCGGACTAAATTTAGATGTACCAATGTCATAGAAAATAATCTACAGTTGAGTCTTGATTAGTCAGAGCTTCTTCTTTCCAACAACAATTGTAAGATTTGAAAAAAAAATCTATTCGAATTTGATTCATTCTCAATTGTTAAGAGGATTCGATAATTATGCTCTATCGTGACTCCTCGATTGATAACGAACATGTTTACCGAAGTAGTAAAAGAACGAGAAAACGGCAACAAGTTATCGATGCCTGTGCATAGTCTTCGAACTAATTATGAAACGAACATATTTTATTTAACAAATAAAAATCGAGCGAGGAACTTTGGAGTACAGAACGGTATTTCGCTCTGTCTTTCTCTAGCCTGGGCTAGTTGACGCATCGCTTTATTATTCTCTTCCTTCGCGGCTCGTTTGTGCCACGCCGGACGCCCATCGCGGAGTCCATCGGTCAATCGTCTCGCGACCTCGTCGATGAAACAATTAGAAAAAGTAAAAGTTTCTTTGTTTTATTTAATTTTCGCCCTTGTTTTTTGTTTTGATTTTTTTCTTCTCAACAAAGAGAGAAACACGATGTGGAATTTGACGTTTTGTCAAGGGGAGAAGGAAAACGTGTCGCGAAGACGGGCGAGAGAGAGAGAGGAAGTAGAAAAGATCGTGGTTGGCTAGTCTGTAGTGTATAGCTGCTTTGGTCGTGTCACGCCGTGGGCTCTTCGGTATTGCTGTCTCTCTTTTACTCATTGCTTAGCATCGGAGATTGTAGCCACGGGCTTCGTTCTACTCGTGTACCTCGCGAGTTCCAACGTGCGTGCAACCTCTCTCTCTCTCTCTCTTTCTTTCTCTGTGTATAACGTACAATTCGGCCCGGTCCTTTTCTCGTTGCATGTGCGTCCGTTTTTTTTTATTCCCCCAAGTTCGTATGTGTATGTGTTCGCGAGCGAACTCGCGCTTGCGCGTATTCGCGTTCACCGTGAACCTAGCCACCATGTTTTATTTTGTCTTCTAAGCAAAGTTTCCTTCCTCGCGATTATTCTTTCGTCGTTACACTACTTCGTGACGGGTTGTTTCATTTTGTTTTGCAACAAACTCTATGCTCTCGATTCGTGAGATATTTTCATAATTCATCGATGACGTTGGCTATTCGCGTTTCGTGATTATTAAATTCCCCCCTCTCGTTCTTTCTGTCTCTCTCTCTCTCTCTCTCTCTCTCTCTCTCTCTCCGGGGGTCATTCTGTCCTACGGTCAATCGGTTCATCTAGTCTCCCTACTTTCATACTTATGTCGAGAATTACACCGTCGTACGAAAAACAGATATAACTTCAAATCCCTAGGTAAGAAGAAGAACCGTCAACCAAGATCTCTCTTTCTCCATCTTTCTCTTTCTGGAACACCACAAAGAGAGGGGATTTCAGCGACCAAGTGTCAGCTTCTCTTCGAGATTCACCTCGGAATGGCTGCACATTGCTCGCGATCTTTCCCTCTCTACCCTTCTTTCTTTGTCCCTTTTTCCCAATGTATTTTTTTGAGGTTATTCCTAACGATGTACGGCTTTAGTATACCTGCAAACGATGCTTCAACGTTTCAACTTCCAACTCAAGCCAACATGTTAATCCATAGTTGGAAAATGGTGCTAACTTTTAGGAATTTTCATATAATTGTAGCCACCATGAAAATTTATGTAAAGCAGCACGAGACTGAATTTTTTATCGTTTCGAATATCAACAACGAAGATCGACTCGATTGCCTCCATTTTTTCATAGCTCGTTTATCATCATTCTATTTTTTTTGCTAATGCTCTTTCCGTCCTTGAAAATGCTTTTTTTTCGTTAGCAAAAAAATGTAAGGTACGAAGAATCGCGAAGCACGACGAGCAACCAAGCTCTCACCGCGCAGGACCGACGTACTCTTTTTCTTTCTGCCTCTCCCCCTCCCCCTCCTTCCATGGTTTTTTTTCAGTACGGCGGGGTGAGGTTGCAAAGTAGTATTACTACTACGGTTACACTACTACTAACTCGAAAAGAAGAAAATTTTCATTCGCGTTCGATTTTCTCGTCTCAGTTTCATTTACTTCTTTGAAACAGCGTTCATCGTCGTTGTCCCTTCTCGATATTCTTTCGAGATAAACGAAATCACCATATTTTCCCTATCCATATCGTCCCTTTCACCATTAATCGTTCCTTCGTGCGTTACTCCGCCGAACATAACCTCTGAATCGCGATCCATCTTTTTGTCGTCTCCATTGTTCGATAACCCTTCGACCTTCCAGTCGATTCGAGATTTTTCGTCGGTTTTTTTTTCTTTACGTTTCTGGGTTTATCCCATTGAATAGAGATCAACGTTTTTTTTCCTCGAATTCGTTACAGTCGCATGAATCATCGGGATAATGCGCATTCGTCGTCAAAGGGACGTCGTTTTGTCACGAGTTTAAGGAAAAATGGTATATGCTTTTCGTAATTTCCATTTGTTTGTACTCAATGGTTTTTTTTTTGTTTGTTTATAAATAACACGATCGATCGTTCGCGTTCTCGTGATATTTAAATGATCTAATTGAACAACAATTTGTACTTTTATCTTTCTATTCTGCTGTTTAAATCACATTTAGGGCAGGAATTGCTGGCAAAACATAAACAAACATTATTTTATTGTACTACAAATGAATTTTTCGAATTTTGCAGATTTTATTTTCCAGTTTATAACAAATGTCCAAAAAAATAATGGATTTGCCGTTTATCTTAAATTTGCAAAAAGGAAACGTAGTTTTTTTCTCATGACAAATAAATTTTTATGACACAACATGTTTTTGTTGTTGTTTCAAAGGTGGAGTGCTTTGCCATAGATCAGGCCGAATTGGACGAAGATAATCAGCCGGAGACGTCAAAGTTTCTATTGACGCCGGAAGATCCGGAACGTTCGGTGGATCCAGAAACTCAAGCGCGCCTCGAGGCTCTCCTCGAGGCAGCAGGAATTGGTAAATTATCATCCGGGGATGGAAAACATCTGGCGGATCACGAAGTTCTTAGGCGTTTAACGTCCAGTGTATCTTGCGCATTGGACGAAGCCGCAGCGGCTCTCACTCGCATGAGAAGCGACAATCCACGAATACAGAACGACAAGAGATCACTTGTTGAGGCTTGTACAGACGGGGACGTCGGTACCGTCAAAAAACTCCTAACGGAAGGACGCAGCGTTCACGAAACAACGGAGGAGGGTGAGAGTATTCTCTCGCTCGCCTGTTCCGCAGGATATTACGAACTTGCGCAGGTTTGTATTCACCTTCTCTTCTAAATCCTTGAATTTTTTTAGTATTAAATGTCACCCAACAGTTACTTTTCAATTTCAACTTGTCAATCAATATACAGAAGTTCTGACAACTTGTGCAACAATTTATTAACCATAGGAATAAACAGAGATTTTTTGTGTTCACTTGAACAATTTTTTCTTGAATATGGACGTGTGGGTTCCATATTTCCCCCGAAAATATCGTTTCTGCCTATAGAATCGTTTAATTAGAAATAAAATCAGGTCTTCACCTACTTTTGGGTCTACGAGACCAAGGCACAGTGAAATTTCCAATCAACAGGCAATTTTTATGTGTGTATTATTTTTATAAACTAGCCAGTCAATATTTAATAATTCAATTTTAACTGTAATTCACGACATTTTGTTATTTTTAATCTTCTATCGAGGCTGTTGTCTTATCGTGTGAGTGTGTAACAATATTTGATAATCTGAAACGTGAAATAACTCCATGAGTGCATGTTTTGAAGCAGGTATTGTTGGCGATGAGCGCAAACGTGGAAGATCGCGGCATCAAAGGGGACTGTACCCCTTTGATGGAAGCAGCGAGCGCAGGGCACGTCGATATTGTCAGTTTGCTCATTGCTCATGGGGCTGACGTCAACGCCCAATCGACCTCTGGTTCGTAAAGTTCTTATATTTCTTCTCCTTTTTACCGTCATCTTGGGGGAGAAAGAAATTTATTTAATCGTTTTGTACATTGCAATTAGGCAACACGCCTTTGATGTACGGTTGCGCGGGTGGCCATGAGGAAGTCGTTAAAGTATTGCTTGAAGCCGGCGCTAACGTCGAAGATCACAATGAGAACGGCCACACGCCTCTCATGGAAGCAGCGAGCGCAGGCCACGTTCCCGTTGCTAAAATCTTACTCGAACACGGGGCTGGCATTAACACCCATTCGAACGAATTTAAAGAGTCCGCTCTTACGTTGGCGTGTTACAAAGGTCATCTGGACATGGTTCGTTTCTTGCTTGAAGCTGGCGCCGATCAGGTAAGAGCAGATATTTCGACGTTTTTTCAATTTCATTCAACACATGATTCTTATAATCTATTTTTTCTTCGTTTTATCGTTTTTTCGGTCTTACGAGCATAAAATGTTCTTCGCATACAATAAAAAGGTTCAATTGTATTCCATTCTCGTGGTTTTTTTCATAACGAAGAGTTTGATTCTGTATAAAACGAAAAAGGAGGTTTTTCTTTATTTAAAAAAGCTTTAGATTGTTTTTGATCCTGTTGTAAGGGTCGACGGTCAATTTGAAGTCAATTTAGTTCGAAATCTTGTAAAATTGTTAATAAATTGGTAAAAAGAATGAAAGAATAAATCGTATTGTATGTTCACTTGTCTCTCGTTCGTCTTGACAATAAATTGTGTCTTGGTATCAGGAACACAAAACCGACGAGATGCACACCGCCCTTATGGAAGCTTCGATGGACGGTCACGTAGAAGTGGCGCGTTTACTCCTGGATTCCGGTGCTCAGGTGAACATGCCAACGGACAGTTTTGAGTCTCCTTTGACATTGGCAGCTTGCGGTGGTCACGTTGACCTCGCGATGTTGTTAATCGAGAGAGGCGCCAATATCGAGGAGGTCAACGACGAAGGTTATACGCCGTTGATGGAGGCGGCTCGGGAGGGTCACGAGGAGATGGTTGCTCTTCTCCTCAGTCAGGGTGAGTTTAAATGGATGGACAAATGTCATTTGATATTTGAGTTTCAAAACTCGACACTAGAACTGAAAATATGAATATTCCATCATCTTTTTTTCACTAAAAAGGAGCAAACATCAACGCTCAAACGGAAGAGACTCAAGAAACCGCCCTGACGTTGGCTTGTTGCGGCGGTTTTCTCGAAGTTGCCGATTTTCTAATAAAAGCCGGAGCTGACATTGAGTTAGGAGCGTCAACGCCGTTAATGGAAGCGGCTCAAGAAGGACATTTAGATCTGGTGCGTTATCTCCTCGAGTCTTCAGCGGACGTTCACGCTCAGACACAAACGGGCGATACCGCTTTGACGTATGCCTGCGAAAATGGTCATACCGACGTGGCGGATCTTCTTCTGCAGTACGGAGCTGATCTGGTTCGTAATTTTCCATCGTAACTCGTATTTCCGACGCGCTAAAAGCAATAAATGAAACTAATTGATGTTTTTTTTTGTTGTCTAAATGAAAAAAAATAGGAGCACGAATCCGAGGGAGGCCGAACACCATTGATGAAGGCATGCAGAGCCGGTCATTTGTGTACAGTGCAGTTTCTCATATCGAAATTGGCAAGTTTGAATCGAAACACGACCAACAACGATCATACACCATTGTCGCTTGCCTGTGCCGGTGGACATTTGTCGGTCGTCGAGTTACTGTTGGCCCAATCGGCCGATCCATTCCATAAATTAAAGGACAATTCAACAATGCTTATCGAGGCTGCTAAAGGTGGTCATACGAGTGTCGTACAGTTGCTGTTGGATTATCCGCACAGCATTATGATGAACAATCCCCACAATGCTGCCCCGGCGCCGATGTTGATGCCGCAGCAACAACAGCAGCAGCAGCAACAACAACAACAACAACAACAGCAACAACAGCAGCAGCAACAACAACAACAACAGCAGCCACAACAACCACAACAGCAACAGCAACCGTCCTCTCAACAACAATTGCCACCTGCTGCAACCTCTCAGCAAATTCAACAACAACCTCCGAGCGCTCAACTCCCATCGAATCAACAAAACACAACTAATCAACAATCTTCACCGAGTCAGCAGCAGCAACAACAGCAACAACAACACCAACAACATCAACAACAACAACAACAACAGCAACAAGCTAGCGAACAACAAAATCAACCACAAAATTTGCAACCAAAGTATAACACGCAAAAATCATTGTTGAGGAAAAATCGATCGGTCACTATGATGCCTGATACCAGTCTTACTTCCGCCGAAGCGCAGCAAGTCAGAACTCAACCGGCAGGCGAAACTGCCAATACGACTAATACCAATAAAGAATGCGCTACTAATATTCTTGACAAAGGCAGCGGCAACTTTGCCGGTTTATCCGAAGCCAATATCAGCCTTGGACCTGTCAACATTGCTGTCAATGTCGCCAATGCCAATACCGCTGTCGTATCTTCTACCACCACCAACAACGATAATTCCCGCACGAATATGCCCTTCGAACAAATGGTCAGGAAACAGCATATTATCGAAGAAATTGAGGTTTGTACCTTTTTATTTTTTATATTCACGTGCGCGGTACTCTTGAACTCGTGACCGGGGCCCATTCTCATCGGATGAAAGTCCCTAAAAATGTTGTTTTTTTCTAATTATTGCGCGTTTTGTAATAAATCTTCGTCAACGTTACTCCCCTGCTGGGTCCTCGAAGGAAAACCGTGACCCATGAGTTTGTGGCGACGAATCAATTCGTTCAATTATATTTACTCACGTTTTATTGCTTTTCAACGAGTTAGGAAACTTTACGGCGCATAATATTTATTGGAAACGTCAGTGATTTTGTTTTAACATAAAAAGGCGTATTTTCCGGGCTGTAAATTGATTCGCTCTGCGTTTTTACTTGATTCTGGTGGTTCTGGTGGTGGTCAATTGTCCTCTTGAAATTATTTCTTTAGACTCAAGAATTAGACTTATGCTACGGGACAGTATTATTTGAAAGAAAAACATTCGAAAAATAAAAACGTTTTCGCAGAGGGTAGAACGTGAGTTGCTGATTAAAAGTGCGGCGGATCATTTGTTTCTTGGTCCATCCGCGACTTCCGGGAACGTTATTGTCGGACAACAGCAACAGCAACAACCAACGGATGCTGTAGAAACGGCCGATACATTGCTGCCGGGTATCCTCAACATCGATTTGCCTGCTCAAATTGCCGGTAAGTTTTTCTTTTGTTTCACATTGAAAACCCTTCGTCATGGTACGTTGAATATTTCACGGTGTTCGCAACCCGGTCACAATGACACGCGTTATTTTTTCAGCCCTTTAATCAATTTCACCAAATTAAGAAATCCCGATTAACGTAAATAGCTCAAAAGAATTCCAGATAAAATATCAAATCTTTGAAATAGCACGAAAAAAAAAAAAGAAAAGAAAAAAAAGCAATAATATTCAGGTCTCGTTTGCGGCTCAGTGGGAACGTCCGGGAGTCTTTTGGATCAAGAGGCCCAAACAGCAATATCGGCTTACACCGCGGGTTATTATATGACGAAGAGGCTTGTTTTACAAGAGAGTTTACGACGAGCTGAGAAGGAAATTCGTCCTGGTGCCCCCTCGTCGCTAAACGATAATTTTCCAATAGTTGGAAACGTTGTTGCCGCTGCGGCTGCTTCAGCTTCGTCGACGGGCGTCGGAGCAACTAATTTTCCAAGTACACCACCGCCGCCGTTATTTTTGCCGCCGATATCGAGCACCGCTGGAGGTGTTACGTCACCAGGAAATTTCAGTGCAGCGAACAGCGCTGCGGTAGCATCTGGACCGGTGCCGATCGTAACGAGCAACGCTGTTGTCCCAGCGCCCAGTTCACCGATTATAACCGGACCGCCGACCAGTCTTGGAACCAGCGGCTCCCCCACGGTCACCGCCCCTGGTAACGTTCCATCGCCCAATGCCGTCGCCACTGCCGGAGGTCTTTCTCAACCCATCACGGCGAGCAGCGATGTCAGCCAAAATACAGCTATTAGCGATCGACCAAAAGCCAAACCAGTCTCGAAGAAAGAAGGAAAAATCGTGCGAAAAGCCGCTGCTGCGGCTGCTGCTGCCGCTGCCGCTTCTGCCAGTATGCTCACCGGTAAAATTCAACAACAGGAGCAACAGGTCAATCTTATGGCTGGTTTGCAACAACAGTATCAGCAGAAACAACGGGAACACACGTACCAAGTTCAACAAGTTCATCAGCTGCAACAACTCAATCAACAGCTTCAACTGCAACTTGATCAAGTTCAGGTACATTTTTATATCAATAAATCGTCTACACGTTCCAAAACATCGACACCTCTTGCTTCTTTTTATTTTATTTTTATGCTTATGTCCCTTTTATTCATCAAATTTAAGGTACAACAACAACAACAGCAACAATCTCCACCCCATCAACACTTTCAACATCAAGCATCCCAGGAACAACAAGATCAAGAAGTCATCGAAGAATTGGAAGACAATGGTCAACCTGTAGCTGCTGGAGGATTCGGACGCTATGGCATTCTCAAACCTATACAACTTATGGAATGTCTTCGTCCTTCACGAGGCCAACACAATAATCTTGGCCAGGTATGCTTCAAAGTTTCAATAATAAATCGTATGATTTTTAAGCATCAGTGACGCACGTTTCTGGGTCAAAATTATTGCTGCATCAGAATTTCGCGACTTTCGAAATCTGAATGGAACAAAATTATCGGCGCGATCGTTATCACTGATTGATAATAATCTTTGATTTCTTTTATTTGATCGCGCAGGAGAGTCCTGATCAGGCCGTTGTTCTTGGAAACCCGGAGCAAGAATTGCTGAATCGATGTATCGGACAAACCGAGTGTCCAATTTGGAAGGCAATTATGAAGAACGATAAAAACATGTTCGAGCTCCAGGACGGTACCCAAGTTCCCCTCGAGACCGTTGCTGATATTTTCGAAGCCCTCCACTTCGATGACGTTCCCGATGGTAATTTTCACAATAAGAACTTGCTCTTTTTACTTATCTCGTGAATTTTGTACAACGTTACGATTCCGTTTCATTGTGGATTCAGGACCGGACGGTCAGGAGAGCCTTTACCTCAAGAAATTGGAGCTGATGTACAGCGATGATCAGCAGCAAATTCCTCAACCACAACAGCTGCAAATCCAACCAGCACCGCAGCAGGTACAAGCGCTACCGCAACAATTACAACAACAACCACAACAACAACAACAACAGCAGCAGCAGCAGCAGCAGCAGCAACCTGCGGTTCAACAACAAGTTCAACAGCCTCAGCAACAGGCACAGCAACAACAGCAACAGCAAGTTCAACGTCAAAAACATCATTGGTCTTTGCGCCAAAAGTCTGAGCAGGTATTTCAAGATTTTTATTCATCATCGTCCTTAGCGATTACCAGTTGGGTTTATTTATTTTGAGAAACGAATTTTTTACTAGAGCCAATCTGGCGCAAGCTTTTCGACGGCACAACACGACTTTTTACAGCTCGACGGCATGCGAAGCTCACTTTTAAACTTTTTTGTTCTGAAATACACCAAATCAATACGTTCTCATATGTCAAATCTTGTGACATCTGTAATTTAAACCCTGAGCCCTTAAAATCTATTTTTCCAAACTTCAAAATCCTCGCATGTGGTCTAAAGTTTTGATGATTCACATCTGGAAGGTTATGAGCAAAGTTTTCATGGAGTTGAGTTGTGAAAAGAAGTCTTGTCAGCTTTTCGGTTCGGGATATTCGCTCGCTGTAAAAACGCGCATTTTTATAGGTGTGATTTTGAATAATAATTTAATTTGAACTATTGATCAGAGTTAAAAGCTGAGAAAACTGAAAAGTATTGAGGTTTTTTGAGTGTTAAAACTACTTTTGGCAAAGGCTGTACAAAAGAACAACAAAACGTCATTTCCTAGACTGAATGCTATTTCGAATTAAAAACGATTTATTCAACAAAACTTTCATACGAATCAGTCGATTAATAAAGAGAAAAAAAAATTAGCCAAAGACGACATTAATGAAATTGTTATAACGCGCGGAGATACATTTGGAAATTGGATAACGAAACCGCGAATAAAACATGAACGTTGATAAAAGATAGAGAAAAACAAAAAAAATTGTTTCAGGAGAAAAGCGTTCGCGCAAAGGTCGTAGCCGAATTACTGGCCGATCCTGCCTGTGCTAAATTGGTAATGAACGGTTTTACGAGGAGTCGACGTTTGATGCAGAAAAAAGGAATGGAGGTGGCTGCAGCAGCAGCAGCAGCGTTGCACCGTACGCGACCACGTCCTGCTTGGTTCGAGCAGCAAAAACAGCAGCAGCAGCAGCAGGTGGCGTCCCTCCAACCTCAACCTCAGCAGCAGCAGCAACAACAACAGCAGCAGCAGCAGCAGCAACAACAGCAGGTGCAGCAACAACAACAACAGCAACAGCAGCAACAACAACAACAGCAACAACAACAACAACAACAATTGCAACAAAAGCAGCTGATCCAACCGATCGGGGGCGGTGGAGGTAGCGGAATTCCTGGGCAGTGCATGTCCGCGAATCAAGTGCAAGTAGCGACCCAAACCCAAGCACCCTCGGTCGTAGCGGCAGCGGCGGCAGCAGCCGCTGCTGCAGCTGCAGCTGCGACATCAGGCGGTCCAACGCTCACGGAGAACGAGAAGCAAGTTTACACGGTTCCATCGGCAGCAGCTGGAAAAGGCAAGAAAGCTCGTTATCCTCTGCTTTCTCAGCAGCAAACTTGCCAGCAACAGCAGCAACAACAGCAGCAGCAGCAAACTAGCGTAAATCACCAAGTGCAGCCTATTCAACAACAGCAACAACAACAACAACAACAGCAGCAGCAGCAGCAACTGCAACCCCAACAGGCTCAACAAACGAGTCAACAGCAACAACAACTCCCTGTCGCTAATTTCGCTGGACAGAATTATCAACTGGATCCAACATCGGTTGCGGGGCAGTACACAACTGGAGTCGCAGCTCCAGTCGCAGGTGGCGGCGTTGCAGCTGCTCCTTCCGCAAGTTACACCGGAGCTAACCAAGTTCCTCTCGCTCCTTTCTCCTGCATGGACGTCGATTCCGAGACGGATAGCAATCACGATACCGCGTTGACCCTCGCTTGTGCCGGAGGACACGAGGAGCTCGTTGAATTTTTATTGTCGAGAGGAGCTGACATCGAGCATCGCGACAAAAAAGGTTTTACACCTTTGATTCTCGCTGCTACCGCGGGACATCAAAAAGTCGTTGAAATCCTTTTGAATCACGGTGCTGACATCGAAGCTCAGTCGGAACGCACCAAGGACACACCGTTGTCCCTCGCTTGCAGCGGCGGGAGATTCGAGGTCGTCGAACTGTTGCTCAGTCGAGGATCGAACAAAGAACATCGCAATGTTTCCGATTATACTCCTCTGAGTCTTGCCGCCTCCGGTGGCTACGTAAATATAATAAAATTGTTATTGAACCACGGCGCTGAAATAAATTCACGAACCGGATCGAAGCTCGGTATTTCGCCCCTTATGCTCGCCGCGATGAACGGCCATACCACCGCCGTTAAACTTCTTCTTGATTCGGGAAGCGACATCAACGCGCAGATCGAAACTAACCGCAATACCGCATTGACTCTTGCCTGCTTTCAAGGTCGACACGAGGTCGTCAGCCTCCTTCTCGATCGCAAAGCCAACGTCGAACATCGCGCCAAAACGGGCCTGACTCCTCTCATGGAAGCCGCCAGCGGTGGATACGTCGAAGTCGGTCGAGTCCTCTTGACCAAAGGCGCTGACGTTAACGCCACTCCCGTACCTTCCTCGAGGGACACCGCTCTGACGATCGCCGCCGACAAAGGACACTGTCGCTTCGTCGAATTATTACTGTCCCGGGGAACTCAGGTCGAGGTTAAAAACAAAAAAGGCAATAGTCCTCTTTGGCTGGCAGCTAACGGCGGACATCTCAGTGTCGTTGAATTACTTTATTACGCAAACGCCGATATCGATTCTCAAGATAATCGCAAAGTATCGTGTCTCATGGCCGCTTTTCGCAAGGGTCACATCAAAGTTGTCAAGTGGATGGTTAATCACGTAACGCAATTTCCAAGTGATCAAGAAATGACGAGATACATCGCGACCGTCAACGACAAAGAATTGTTGGAGAAGTGCTCCGAATGCGTGAAAATCATCCGAGCAGCGAAGGACACTCAAGCTGCGAGAGCCAATAAAAACGCCTCGATATTGCTCGAGGAACTTGACATGGAAAAAACTAGGGAGGAATCAAGAAAAGCAGCTGCCGCGAGGCGTAGGGAAAGAAAGAAAAAGAAGAAACTCGAAAGAAAAGAGGAAAAACGAAAGTTGTACGAGGAGAACAAGAAAAACGAAACGATCTACGAGGATAAAGAGGAAAATGGAAAGAAATCCGATGACGACGATGCCGACAGGGAGGATGACAGCGATCACGAGGGAGGAGGAGGAGGCGGTGGCGCCAATGCGAATCCCGCTTGCTCCAGCTCCGGTAACGCAGCAGCTTCGAACGTCGAAACTTGCGAGAGACTGGGCAACGCGCCTTCTCCGGTCAACCGAAGCCCCGAGGACCCTGACAAAGAGGAAGGAGACAGCGGCTTCGATGCCAACAGTCAGGGAAGCTGCAGCAGCAACGACGTCAAAGCCAGGGAAAGAAAAAAAGACAAAAAGAAGAAAAAGAATAACGCTAGCCCTGGGAACAATATCAATAACAATAATAACGATAAAGATACGTCGCCTCATAGATCAGCTAAATCCTCTATACCATCGACCAATTCGTCGTCCAACGTCGGTGGACAAAACACCGTAACACCAACCAAATCGCAAACTTCCAACACCGAAAAGTGAGTATTTGCAATGAAAATAACAAAAAATCTGCATCTAAATTTGGGAATTTCCTTTTCTATCCCATTTTTTTTTAATTTCATAGACGAACCCAAGCGACGGCAGCAGCGGGCGCAAGCAGTAACGTCGCAACCTCCAGCACAGCTGCTGCCCCGTCCTCCGTCTCGAGTACACGGGCCGCAACCGCAGCTGCTGTTAATTCGAGCGAACGAAAACTCAAAGGACAACTAGTTTTTGAGTCATCGAGGCACCCCGCAGATCGCGAAGATTTTGAGGCCACCGGGAACGAGACTTATATTTCAGGCAAGGGCAAAAAATCCAATGCCAATCAACAATACGACGATTCCGTTGGCGGTAACGTCAAAACGAATAACTCTACCAGCCCGAAACAAGGCGGTAAGCGCGAAGAAGGATGGAAAGAAGTCGTACGAAAGTGAGTACCGAATTTGTTCATTCCTCTATTTTTTCATCGATATTTATCTTTTTTTCGCCTGTGGAATAATTGATGAAAGCACTTAAACGAGCCAATTATAATCCTATGGCACTCATTATCAACAAAAACATATATTTTCAAACTCGATTGCATGCCTCTGAACATTTTGAACGAATTATTAATATTTCAATCGCGTGAACAGGGGACAATCGGACGATTCAGGAAGATTCATGAATTCTCCGTTCCGCTCGAAGAAAGTTTCCGTTCCACCAAACGCTATAAGTCGAGTGATTGGTCGCGGTGGTAGCAACATAAACGCCATTAGAGGAGCCACCGGAGCTCACATCGAAGTGGAAAAACAGAGCAAATCCCAAGGCGAAAGGATTATAACGATCAAGTAATGTTTTTCTTCTTTTTTCTTTTATTATTTTAACACTAGAATATTTTAACATTTATTACGTCGTTGAATTACATTTCCAATAGAACTTTCGAGTCAATGCGCGAAGACAAACAAACTTGAGAATTTAAGATCAGAACGCGAAATGTCACTTAATTATTGAATAAAAAAAGATAGAAATACAAATTTGCTAACCAACGATTGAAATTCGCAGAGGATCGAGCGACGCGACGAAACAGGCGCATACATTGATAGCAGCTTTGATAAAAGATCCGGACGTGGATATACTTCAAATGCTACAGAAAGCAAAGCCGACGGTCGTGACCTGTTCATCCTGGGACAAAACGACTATTCCATTGTCGAGCATCGTAAGCTTGAAAAAACTTTCTTTCATGCCAGAATACTTTGATCTTTGTTAATTCTTTGACGAAAGTTGATTAATTCTCGTGTGTTACAATTCAGGCGACGAAAAGTCGAACAGCGACGTCAGCGGTGGCGGGAACTTCGTCGAAAACGTCGAGTGCAACGAGCGGCGCGGCCGGATCACAATTGAACAAATCTGGTAGCAACGCCAACAGCGGAGCAACCGGTAGCGGTGGTTCGAGCAGCGTTGGTTATACATCGGGATCAACGCCAGTCGCTCAATTGATGCCACTCCGTTCCTCCTCGAGCATTAAGTTAGCCGGAGCTTTTTCGGCTCCAATGTCCCGTGCAACTGCCCCGAGGCTCGTCGCAGCCGGTAAGTCATTCGTATAATTATCTCATTTTTCTGTCCTCTCTTTTTTCTTCGCATCTCTAGATCTCTGTTGGATTATTCGAGAACGTGGCCTCTAGCTTGATGGACTATTTACGCGAAAAAAGTCGTAATCGTAACGAAAAACAAAATGAAAATGAAAGCAAACCTCTCTATGAATATATGTATGCGCATATATCTGTAACACTTTGGACGATATGTGGGCAGCGGACAGCTGGACCCGAACCCGCTCCTTCTCCGCGGCTCTCGTACACGTTTATTTACTAGAACGAAAACAAAAAAAAAAAAAAAAAAAAAAAACAGACCAAAAAAACTCAAAACAAAGAAAAAGAAAAGAAAAACAACTTTCGTATAATCGGTAAAAATTGTGACAACTTCCCCACAGCGGAGAAACGAGCGCAGTCGTTGGCCGCGGCCCAAATGTCATCCTCGACGAATACTAAGACCACAATGTCTTACACGAGCGCCATTATGACGGCGGGACGTGGAACGAAAGTGGTTACTTCCGTTACGAATCGATCCTCGTTCGCTGCCAAATTAACCGAAATCACTGCCTCGAATCATCCCACAAGCACAGTCATGCAAACAAACAGTAATCAAGGATGTAAGCTGATGAAAGCATCGCAATCTGTGACCGTAATGTCGTCCACAGCCCCGGGAACGCCACAGCAGCAGCAGACGTCCGGACAGCAATCGACCTCGTCCATGGCAACGGGAGGATCCGGAGGTGGTGGCGGAGCTAGTGCCTCGGTCGTAGCTGGCGGTTCGTCATCCTCGTCCTCTTCGTCGTCCTCCTCGTCATCCTCATCGTCGTCATCATCGTCATCCGCATCAGCTCCAGCGTCATCGACTTCCGCTCTTACCGGGGGGACATCATCGTCTTTTGGTTCCTCCTCGATGACCGGCTTGACCTCCGTCAATTCGACCATCTCGAGCAGCGTCGTTGTTGGCGTTACGAGAACATCGCCAAAACACTGCCGACCACTGCCAACGCTATCAGCACCGCCGATATTACATTATAACAACGCTGGTAAAACTTTGTACTCGTCCGGAGGATCGACCACTACGAATTTACAAACGTCAAATCACTCCAACGTATTGTCCAATGGTCCGGACAATACGAACATGGCTGTCACTTCGAGCAATTCTGTTCGCGTTACACCCTCACCACCCGCGATATCCTCACAAAATTCCATCCACAATCATCCTAATATTTTAAATCAACAACAACAACAACAGCAACAACAACAGAATCAAGCCTCTTATCACCAACACCATCAGTCACAGCAGCAAACACAACAACAACAAAAACAAGCCTCCCAACAGCTGCAACAACAACAGCAACAACAACAAATTATGCAATCTTCCCAGCAACAACAACCTCAACAATTGTCAGCCAATTCACAGACGCAGTCTCAGAATCAACAACAACAAATGCGAAGCTCTACTCCCGTTGCACCCACGATAGTTGAACACCAACAAGCTCAACAACAATCGACCAATACCCCTCTTGAATATTCTCTATTCAATGATACCTTCTCCAAAGTAACTCAACAATCTATGTGGGGAGGACGCGAAAACGAGTCTCAGAAAGGCATGAACTTTGCTACGGTCGCCGGCGGCGGAATCAACGTCAATTCATCCAACAACAATTCTGCTAACAAATTTATCGATAGCGCACCACCCCAGGTGAGCACTCGCACACACTTTATTTATTTATTTTTACCCGTTGCAATATTGTGTCTTTGGTCAAATTTTAATTCGGTATTAAGAATGGTTTTTCCTTTCATAAGCAACCCTAGAATTCATGTCCCCTTTTTGAATCTTTTCGATTAATCTTTTTCATTTTTGCTTCTTATTTATGCCAATTATTATAATATTGACCGGAGTTTATCACTTTTGATTACAAGTTCTTTCACTCACTCTTTAAATACGTATTTGACATTGCGTTAATAAAACTTTAGGTGGACGCTTCAAAGGCTCCGGGATATAGAGGAGCAACAGCAATGTGTTCACCGGTATCGAGCAAAGCTCAGTCGAGTTCTGGTGGTGTTACGAGTAGCGGAGTAAATCCGATTGGAAGTGGAGTTTCACCATCGGGAATACACAGCAACAATCCAATGCAACAAGGACAATTTCAATCGTCGGTCAATTACAACGAGCATCAACAGCAACACCAGACGAACAAAGCACCGGGAAGTTTGGCGGTAGCGAGGCCAGTAATGAGTCAGCAAAACATAGAAATGTCGCAGTACAACAGACAGGTGTATCAGTCGGAGATGGGCAGTAGAGGAGGCTCGGGGGGAGGTTCATCGACGCATCAACACCAGCAACAGCAGCAGCAACAGCAACAACAGCAACAACACGTGATGCAACAGCAGCAAGGATCCAACTCACAAGCAAGTTCGATCGATGTGAATCTGTTTAAATCAAGTAACAGCGGTTTCGAGCATCAAAATGTTAATTCGAGCCTCTTGAGGATGGTACCGAACGATACACAGGCAGCAGCAGCCGCACATCCCATGATGCCTTTCCACCCACACATGCAGAGTTTTGCTCAGACAATGGGCGGCCAATCGTCCATTGTCAACACAACCGTCAGTATGTCTCGTCTCAATCCACGTGCACCTGATTTTTCGAGCTCCCTTCATCTCAACAACAAAGCCCAAGTTACTATGCTGAATCCACCAACGGGATTACATCCGAACATGTTTGCGAACGTTCCTGGCGGAGTACCACCCTCCGCAACTGCTATACAACAATCCAACAATCTCGCTATGTTAGGAGCTGCCAATTTTCCAATGGGAAAATATCAACAGGGCGGAGGAGCTTTGCCACCTCCACCTCCTCCACCAGGAGCTTCGAGGGTAGCGACGAATTTGGCTTCGTCCAATGGCGGACAAACCCGATGGCCGTTTGTACCTCCGCCCAACAATTGCCCACCTCCCCCTCATCAGGATCCCATGATGGGACAAATCAGCTTCCCCAATCACTTGGGAAGCATGGCTGGACAATCGGCCAATATCGATCTTATAACGAGTCTTGAAAATGGCGGATCACCCGCCATGTCACCTTCCAGCCCGGCTCAAGTCGTCGCTCAAGAAATCAGCCAGATCAAAATTGAAGATCGCAAAGTTCCTCGACCCATCGGTACCGAGAGAGCTTGGAAAAATTATGCCACTGGTATGGGACCCGGAGGCGATGCTGACTCTATCAATTGGATGCTCAACAATGAAAAACTCGTTAACTCTTGGGCCAACATCGCCCAACCTGGAATGGACCGACATCAAATGTTTCGACCAAACACTTCGTACAATCGAATGTCTAATATCGATGCGGAACTCCATCAAATGATGGAATCGACTTTCCAGGTGACTAACTACCCATTTTTTCAATTTAACAATATTTCTTAATATTCTCCCCCCGGATTCAAATTTATTTTTATTTATTGAATTAATGAAACGAAGGGACATTTGGACAATCAGCAGCAAGCATTCCCGAACGGAAGTGCAGCCGCCGCAGCTGCTGCTGCTGCCGCTGCAGGACTCTCCTTGATCCCGGGACTCGCTTTACTTCCTGGACAATTTAGTACTCCTGGTCTGCCCGAAATACCTCATAACGAAAACCCCAAAATGGAACCACCCTCGTGGGGAATGTCCGATCCTACCCAAGAAAAACAGCATCCGGTAAGATTGTCCGCTTAATCAGTTTTATTTAATTTATATGATTATATTGTTTTTTTCTAACAATTCTATTGTAACAATGAAAACTTCCATTTATCATCAAAATTACGAAAATTCTTAATATAACATAGAAGCCATTTATTAGTCGTACGATTGGGAAATATTTTGCTGCACGTTTTTTTTCCGAGAGGCATGACATTTAAAAAAAAAGATGAAAGTTACGAGTTGTTATGATTTTTTCAGTGAATAAGGATAAACTTTTTGTTTTTCTCGAAATATGAAGCGTGTCCGAGAAAAACGTGTTGCCACTTTTCAATCGTTTTTTGCACTCACGCAACTGATAGATCGTTAAAATTCAGAATAATCGCTTTTTACAAAATTATTCTCAAATCCATAACAAATATCGATTCATTATTTCACTGAATTTATGGAAAAAGCATTGAACGTGAAACGAGAAAAACACTTATTGAATATTTATTGAAAAAACTGTAATGAGCCGTTTTATCTCCTCATACAAATTAATCGAATGCTTCGGATTGTACAGTAATTATCACTTTTTGATGTTTTCGCATTCAGGGCTGGAACAAATGGAGCCATTAAATGTGGACGAAGAAGAATTTGCCAGCGCATTGGACCAGTTTCCCGGCGTCCATAACAATCAAAGACAAATATACAAGAGAGTAGAAGAAAAATAGAAAAATAATATCGAATGAGGAAAAGTTGAGAAAACAAATGACAATATCGGCATGAAGGAAGCGGCAACAGTAGCAGCAGCAGCAGCAGCAGCGTGAAAAACAAAAAAAAAGCAACGTTCGTTTCTTCTAGATACCACGTAAAATTACTTTACTACCTATATTCATTGACACCCAGATCCAATATATACTTGACCATGCTAGATGGCAAGATGGTAAAATCCTCACTACAATTTATTGCTAATACCTCTAAATATACTTATTCAATTATGAGACGAAGAAAAACAAACACGAATAATAATTGGATGATCGCGCGTGGTCGACACATTCGGAGAAAGGGTTCTCACTTGTTTGTGTGAGAGAAAAAGAGAGAAAAAGTTGATTTAACCGAAGGATAAAGTTTGCCTAACAGAGGGGAGGGAGGGAGAAAAAGCAAAGTGCGAAAAATAGAAGCGAGTCGGAGATAACAAAGAGAAGTAAATATTGAAAAAAGTGAATTTGCGCCACGAATTAACATCGAAGTAAACACGAAATTATTTTGCTTTTTTTTTAATCGTTATTTAGTTTGAAGAGAGAAAAATATTTTATTAGAATTTTGTCTCTTTTCCTTATATTTCTCTTTGTTTCTTTCTACAAATGGTATCGAGGCGCCGGAAACGAGAGAATAACTCGTTAATCACAACCGTTCTTCACCCGTCTCGTGTTTCATTGCATGTCTCAGTGTAAGACCGAATTTATTCGATTATTGATACATATACATATATTACGGCGATAGCGGTGACTGTATCATTCTGCCATTGAGATTGGTCGTTCAATCTGATGTCTAACTTGATGATAAAATATAAAAATAAACTGAAAATGAAAGGAAAAATACATTTTTTAAGAACCGCGAACATGGAAAACAAAAAAAAAACAACGACATGTAAAGAAATCGTGTGCGTTGAGTATAATTGCCGGAGAACGACAGGGAGAGAGCAGTGCTAAATAAATCACGTTCTGCATTGTCCGACAACTTTTTTTTTCAAGATTATTATTATTTTTTTGTTTTTTTTTGTAAGACAAGTTTACACACAGTGGATGAAAGTGAGCCCTCCCCTCGCTCAGTCGTTTACTGAGAGTCTCATCGTTTTCGAGAAAGAAACAACAGGAGAAAAAAAAACCCTCATCTTTTTTTTTCGAATTTATTTATGCCGACAGTATCTCTATTTACCGATTATCTATTTAGAAATTTAATAGATTTCGATTGCAATTAATCGTAGGAAAACGAAAGAAAAAAGAAAAAAAAAACCAACGTTATTGAAATAATACGAATATACCAATATTATGTAAATAATTGACTTGTCAAATTCCAATGAATTTTTTTCCCCCCTTCGATCTTTAATTAAGATAACCTGGAATCATGCCTGTCAGTGAGAATGTCTATGTGTGCGTTTGAAACATTGTACGATATTTTGAATATCGATTTTTTTTTGTTTTTTGTTTTTTATTTTCATTGTGCATATGAAATGCCTTGCCATATGCAAATTTACGACTTTCCAATGCTGTAGCATGTCAATATTATTTTCACGTTTGAGGCTCCGGGAAAAAAACTTGAATGCTATCGAGTGTTAATTTTTGATATTTTGTTTTCTTTCTACAGCACGTGTATTTTTTTCGTATAACTTTATTAAATATGTAACAAATCTCTGATGGATGTAAAGGTAAAAGTTTTGCTGCTGCGTTGGTTGCAGAAAATCGAAAGTTGTCTTGTGAAATTTCGAAAATAATGTCTCTAAGTAAAAAAGAAAAGAAGACGGAAGACACGATAAGAAATTGACAAACGACGAAATTAATCAAGGTGTCACAAAAGCTGCACAAACAATCGCGTAACTGTGAAAAATATTGGGATCCGTAACATCGAAAATGCTGATATTTAAGTGGAAAAAGCCCGATGACGACACTGCGACAATTTGTAATGAATAATTGCAAAAATTGAGGCTATAACAAGAAACAAAACAAAATGGCCAAGGAGTAATCGCAAAAAAAAAAGCACAATTTGTCATTGACGTGACATTGTGTGTACACCGGAAATGACAAAAGTTGAAGAAAGTGCTGTTGAGGAGATAAAAAAAAGGTGAATTTCAAACGAAATGAATTTTCCAATGGGAATAAAATTTCGATTAAATTTAATAAATGTTGAAATTTCCCGATCGAGACGATGAAAAAAATAACTTTTGCTGAGAGTATAACGATTAACTATCATTGCTGAGATAGTTATCTTTATTATAATTCATATTATGACTAATTATTAAGACGAAAACTCGCGAACATAAAAAAATACGAAATAAGAAGAAAAAAAAAGACGCGATACAAAAAAAGATGAAAAAAAAACGGAAGTTCACCGGAAGAAAAAAATATAAAATTAACGAAATCTTAAATTAACTATAAAAATACCCGCGTAAAAGCCTGCAGTAGCACCAACCACCTCTTCCTATTAAAAAAAAAAAAAAAACGAGAATGCAAAAAACAAACAAAATCATGCAGAACCATGCATAGTTTGTAAATCGTTCATCAATATATAAAACCAAACAAAAAACACATTCACCAGCACTTTAAAGTGCAACACACACACCCACACATAAACAAAAACATACACAAACAGCTGCAACAATTGAAGAAAAAAAAACAACAATTAGTACGAAATACGCAAGAAGATAAAAGATTTATTATAGATAGAAAGCGCATCGTGTCTATTGGCTGCCAAGTGCCGATTTATTAAAGTTCGGACCTAGGTATGATTGAAAATATACTTAAAAAAAAAACGGAAAAGAAAAAAAAAATGAAAAATAAAAAAAAATGAAAAATTTTAAACCTATTATCGCGTAATCTTGAATATTAATAATAAAAAGAGAAAAGAAGAAAAAAACTTCGACAAAGCGATAAGCACGTGGGTTCCGTTGATTCTGCTCCATCGGAACGTATAAAATAAATGAGAAAAAAAAAAGAAACAGGGAACGTTGTCCCCGCCTGCCCGCTTTTGGGTTATTATGATTAAATGTGGAAAAAAAAATAATAAGATAATTTGTCGAGGTGTTCTACATATATATATATATAAATATATATATATATATGCATAGATTGCAAATTGAGCTGTTTCGCGTGTCCTCGCCCGTATGGTACGCGCGAGTTCTAGGTTCCATATACCCTTCGGAGGAATGTCGAGAAGACTCGCAGCCACGGCTCGCGGCTCTCGTCGTTATTTTATATATATATATATTCGTATATATATATTTATATATATTAATATAAATATATATAAAATGATCATCGATCTATTCGCGCGCTTGCCTGTTTATTTGATTCAGGGAGCGCCTTTACGATCAATGTCGATGATACAACAAAATATATACTACTATTGTTATTATTTACAGCCTATTTTCGAATTTCATTTTATGATGATAACTGCGATATAGTATGATATATATATATATATAATTATAATCGTAATGATAATGATATTATATGATATATAACAATGAAGCAAATAAATGAATATAAATGTCAATTCACGATGAATCTCTCTGTTCATCAACACGCTAGTAGATAAACTCGCTTCGTTCGATTCGAACTCTCGCAGCTTCTTCACATAGGAGAATAACCCTCGATTTCAAAGTTTTATCATTATTCATTCGGGGAAAAAATCATTCCCCACACTTCTCATGTCGGAAAGTCAGATTTGCATTCATTTTATCGACTGAACGTCTCCCATTTTAGAATTTTCAGTAGGCGACATCTGCCGGATTATGTAAGTATGAAATAAAACCAC
Organism: Campoletis sonorensis; assembly: GCA_013761285.1. Classification (NCBI taxonomy): domain Eukaryota; kingdom Metazoa; phylum Arthropoda; class Insecta; order Hymenoptera; family Ichneumonidae; genus Campoletis; species Campoletis sonorensis. The sequence continues at coordinate 32,254 of JACEOJ010005608.1, read as the reverse complement.
CAGGCGGCCATACTTGTACCTGGTTTAAAAAATGACCGTTTGAATTTTCAAACACCTGATGATTGTTATGCCGACAGGCTCACGATGTCATGATATTTTTTCCATTATTTATTTATTTCAAATCGCGTTAGTTAACTGTGAAAAAAAAATCCAAGATTGGTCAAACGGGTTATTGAACGTTGTTCGGCGACTGAAGTAGATTTCCAACTTCGAATCTGACCGCTGTCAGACAAAAAAACTGGTTCGAATATTAGTAAACAAAATAGCACTCCAAAGAACGTTGTGACCTTTTCGTGTTTCCCAATGAAAGTTACTTTGCGTGAAAATGGCGATGTGGAACAAAGTTTCGTCAGGATTCAATGCTGATGATGAAACTGTCAATTTTGGAGCGAGGACACTCGTGGAGAACCTTGGATCGATTTTCGAAACTACGACACTTGCCACTGTTCAATCTGACGGAGAGGTTCAAATTTTCCTTCTCTTCTACTTTTTCATTTTCTTTTTCGTTTTCAACAAGAAAACATGCGCTTGGATTTCTTTTCTGTGTAGGTTTACGAAGATCCAAATGTTTCGGCATCCGTCCAATATTCCAGACTCTGTGTCGCTGTCGACAAGTCGATCACTATATTCGAAGATGAAACTTGCCAGGAGATTCTCCTCAGCCTCGGCTTTGACACTGTCATCAAGACTTATCGCATGTCCAATGATGGCACTTTCGTCTTCATCGCACTGGACAACGGCGTTTTGCATTGTTTGCATATTCCCAGTGGTGGCAAACAAGTCTTTTACGAGTAAAAACTTTTTTCATTCTTCTGTTACAGTTTTTGAAGCACATTGTTAATTTGAAAAAATTATATAACAATGAGTTTTGTACTTGGCTGCTGAGCAACTAAAAAGTACACGTTGGATTTTGTGAAAGTTCTGCATCTAGTCTCGGTCTGCCCAAAATGTACAAAGCGAGTCTCGTTTTGATTGCAAACTCAAAAAAAGTCTTTTTTATGTTGAATTTCCATAATTATTATTATTTACCAATTTTGATCATTTAAATGCGAAAATTTATAAAAGAAGTGTTCTGGTGAATAATGTCAGATTTTTCAGTGGAAAATTTCATCTAAAAATAATTTTCCAACAAGAGAATGTTGTTTCTTTGTTATAGAAACGTCGAAGAAGAATTTGGTGATGGGATAGTGAAAATATTCCTCCAAGAAGAAGAGTGGTACATGGATGTTGCAATTGTTGCTACAAGTGGAATTATTTATTGGTAAAATCGGAGTTGCTGGAACTTTTACATTTTTGCTATTTTGATATTAATTTGATAATAATTTATGATACCACGGTTTGCCTCTAGCATTCAAAAGTTCGATACAAAATTGGTACATTTGGCTCTTATGAACGGAAAAGATGATGAGCTTGATAAAATAGTCAAAGAGATCAAACTGGTGAAGATTTTTGAAGGCACTAAAACCATCGAGGTAAATGAATTCAAACAAATAAATAAAAGTAACAATACCAACAGAAACACTCTAGTAAACGATAATAAACATTTTTATTAATCAATCGAATGCCAGGCAGCGAGCGTTGATTTAGGATTTTCTTCGGACGAATTATCGATAATAACAGTCGGAAAAAATATTCATTTGTGGCCGAGCGATCGTCACTGTCCTCACCCGACTTCGATGCCCTTTAATTACAAAAACGTCCAGTTTTTCAACAAATACAGGTAAGGATCTCAAGTAAATATCTCATCAGTGGGAATTAAACGGTTTCGATAATTGAATTATTATTTTTTCGTCAGAGCAATCATTTGTCTGCGAGATGACGGTTTTTTGAGCATTCTTTGTCCTGAGACTTTATTAGCGAAGAAAATATGGAATATTCCGATTGTTGATTTCGTCATTATTCAAGACGATACTGACGATACGTATCAGTTGATTGTTCTAACGGCTGCAGAAAAAGGGGCAGAAACTACCACCTTAATGCTTCTCTCATTTCCTGGTATTTCCATTTTTATTTTGCATGATTAAAAAAAATATATTCATTATTTTAAAATGTTATGTTATGCATTTCTATCATTTTAATTATTTATCGTAATAGTCAACTTTTTTAATTCATTTTTTTTACTTTGAAAAGATTTCGATCGTAAGCTCGAAATCTCAGTACCCAGGACGACGTACCTGGTCGACTTCGTTGGTTGCACCCCCGAGAATATCGTTTTTCTCGAAGGTATCGTGAACGATCAATCCAGAAAAATAGATACGATCAGAGTGAAAGCGATAGTCGAGAACAAGCCGGAATATCGTTTGGAAAGATTATTACGACGCGGACAATTCGAAGAAGCAGAATCGTTCGCTCGTAAATTTCACCTCTGTCTGGATCACGTGAACGCGGCAAAAGCTGCAGCCCTCGTAACCCAACTTGGTCCTTGGTCAAACAACGGAACGAACGATGTTGAAAAATTTCAACTTTTCATCGCAACTTTGGACAAAATAAAGGACGTTAAATACGTTTACGATTGTTGCAACAACGCTCTGACATCGAATTATAAACAAACACGACAACTTCTTTTGTATGCAAGTCAACGAATCACTCAACAACATGTTCAGGTTTTCATCCATTTATTCATTAAAGACAAACAATCGTGAAAACATTTTATTGATGGATTTTCCGTTCGCAGGACTCCAAGGATCACGACTTCGCTTCTTTGCTGGAAACAGTTAATTCGAACTTGAAAAAACTCGACACTTTTAAATTCATTCGAACAATCAAAAACGAAGTCGAACAAGACGATTGTCGAAATATACAAGAATGGATCAAATTTTCGAAGGTCGATTTGCTACAGGAATGCCTTCACTCCTTATCGCTCGTGAGTTTTTATTTAAACAATTTTTCATAGTAATTATAATCAAAGATCATTTTCGGATATTCGAATAATTCATTTTCTCTTTGAATAATTTTTTTTATGAATTATTTACTTATTAAAATAAATAACTCCGGGAGTTTTGCAAGTTTTCATCAAATAGTGTGTGTTTCTTCTTTCAATTGAAGAAAATCGTCGGTTTAACGGAATAATTGTTTCAAGCTCCCTATATTTTTATGTACAGGGTGAAATGGAAGTTGCAGCTGCGATATGGACCCGACATTTACCAGAATTAGCGCCCTTTATAAATTGTAGCGTGGTCAACGAAATTTTTAATTCCATATCGGATTCTGTCGATCAATCTCAATTGAGACCTTGGCTCAGGCACTTTGTGCCTTCGGTGATTTCGTTACTACCGGAAGCCTTGCCTGAAATCATTTCTTGGGGTGATAAGAAGACGAGATCTTTGGAAAAGTACAATAGAAAAGAGTGGCCTCAGATTGGTTTGGATTTCGCGCGTTATTTAATCGATCTCTTTACTGTTCGAGAATCCTACAATTCTTTTAATTGCAATCAACAATTCATGAACAAAGATTCTCATCTTCATCAGCTTCTGGATCTTGTCCAAGCAATTACCGAGTTACTGGAGCTCAAAACGCAGCACAGGTTCGTTTACCCTTCAACATTTCAACATTTTAACTTCGTCTTTGAAAAATTTATCTGCAAAAATCAACTGAACTGCTTTTTATCGTTTGTTAAGAATTGTGGTGCCCCTCCAAACTTATCTCGACGATCCCACAAACGTTGTGCACCAGTTGCTTAACAAGGCACACGTAGAAGCAATACCACGTCTCATCGAAAGTTTTTTGCAACAGTACATCCTCAAACATTCGTTAAAAAACGATCAAGTTTTTTGTTCTTACGTGCAGGTACTAAAAATCTTTGTCGCAACTTTTGTAATCTCACTTTTGTTCCGTTAATTCGATATGTTTCATTTTATTTTGCAGTCCACCTTAAGAAATTCGAAGAGTTGGTGGTTTTGGGAAAAAGCACCGTGGGAAGAGAGAGTTTCGATTGTCATTGAACACATACGAGATGTTCAGGTAAAAAAACAAACAAAAAAACAAGAATATTTTGAACGTTACAGATCAGCACGTAAATCTTTTTCTCGCCGGTTCCCAGAATCGCCTCCAACAAACCGTAGATGTGCTCGGAAAAGCTCCGGTACCATGGAGCGCCACGATTATTGCTTTAGCAGAGACAGGCACGAATTTCGATCATCCTCTTGTATCGAAAATTCGTACGGAAAGCAACGGCGTCACTATTAAATTGATTTTGAAAAAGTACGGCTACGCCCAGGTCGGATTATGCTCGGTAAACATAAACTTTTCAGTTTTCTCTCCACTTAATCGTCACCGAGTATAGAAGATGCAATCAATCGCGTTTAAATTGCAGAAATTGTTCCGATACATCATTAAGCAAGACAGAGAAGACATGATCGCTGATATTTGCGAACTCACCAAATCTGATAATTGGATGAAAATAGAAGCTTTTATCTCTTGCATCAATCATCTTCTGAGCACAGGGTAAGTGATCCTTCAATTCTAAATTTTAACAAGGAAATAACTCTTTTTAAATACAGTACACTTTTTAAATAATAATCAAAATGTAAATAAACAAAATATATAAGATGGAGAAAAAATAGAGAATAAATAAGAACCACGACATCAACGAATCAATAAAAATAATAAAAACATAACAAAAATGATTCCATTCGTTTGCTTCGTAGCCATATTGACAGAGCTTTGGAGATTTTACGAAACCTTGATGACCAGACACGCGAGCAGTGTTGTCAACGAATCATCTGTTTTGTCAAGACCCAATTATGTTTTAAGGTAGTTGTATTTTTGTTTTCTGTGATTTTCAAAGCGATATCGACCATTTGTATTTGGATGATAAATTTTTGTTTATCTGTTAAGGAGAGACATGCCTCGTTGGCTCATTACATGGAGGCTTTAGGATCCGTCGGAGTTCTACTTCGTGAAGTACTTTCTTCCCGACAAAATGACGGGCCCATTGACTCGGACAATTTTTTGAGAGATATACCAACTTTAAAATGCATCTACAAACTAGAACAAAAATTCGGCATTTGGTTAACCCCTAGTGATTTTTTCACGTCGAAGGAACTCGTTCTGAAGAATTATATCAATCGCTTGGTTTCCAGTGAGTAGATTTATTTGCTCAATTTATCAAACAATGCTGTCAGTCGAGTGAAAAGAAAACGATTCCTTTTATCACAGGCGTTAAAAATGAAAAAAAATCACCGCTGGTTTGCTGCAACAATTTGGAAAAAGTTTCCAATCTCCTCGATCTTCCGACTCTTCGATCTATTCTGATGTTTTTTCATGAAACTCGAGACACTGCTATACTGAAACGTTCTATAATGTGAGGAAAATTTCTCCAATTCCAATTTCATTTCCTTTTTTATTTTCATACTCGATTACACTTTTTTATTTCTTCAGTCGAATGTCTGAAAATGGAATTACGTCAGAGGACGATTGTCTCTACATGAAGGAGTTATGCACAGCTTGGATTACAAATGCTGATCGAGATCCTGAAACTTCCAGGCTTTTGTTGAACCTCTGTGCCTCCAATCTCGTCTCGAATTGCTGTCAAACAGGTTTGATGCGATTTTATTACAATTATTTGAATTATTGGTTTCTTAATATATGGAAATAATTTCTAAATTCATTTTCAATTTTCTCCCTCATTTCCAGTTCTTCTTTTCACCCATTTCTCTCTTGCCTTTCTTTCAATATTTTGTTTTATTTCAATTTCACTCAAATCTTGTATATTTTGGTCAAATTTTATTTTCCCTGTTTTTCTGTTAATTAAAATACAATTTAACAACATTTATTTATTCAATTGAATTTAAGGTAACTACATGGACGGAATACGTTGTCACAGCCAAGTAGCAGCGTACGTCGAGGCTATTGGTCGTGAGATAGTTCCTTACCAGCCAGAACCAGGGCCTGGGATATCGACATTGAATTTCAACGAGCAAAGTTACAGTTTGTATTCAATTTTCGAGGACGCTGCTATCTCTTCGGGAAACGAGTTATCACTGGCGTTGTTCAAGGATTCAATGGAAATAATGAACTTTTACGAAGGTACAAAAAAAATTCTCTCCCTCCTAAAACCAATTTTCATTTTCAAGAATAAAATGACGAAAATTTGCAGATTATAACATTTCGAGCGATGACCTACCGGAAGAGAATAACTCGAATAAAGAGTTAGAAATAAGAGTTTTGGTCAAGAGTCAATTGCAAAAAGCAAAGCACATTCAAAACCAACACCACGGTTACGCTGCTTTGTGCATTGCAAAAAATTTGCATTACTCCCTGAGTGCATTTCCGTCGGTCGATCCTGCAGTAATGACCGAAACGCGAGCTGTATTATCGTCCTGTCTTTACACACTGTTGAGAAAACTTGTCAGTGCCAGGTCCCTCGACATTTGTTTAGGTCTTTCCTGCCTTTTCATGCTTACCGAATCCGAAGCCTTTGAATGGCTCACAGTAGCTGGACGATCTTTTCAAGGCGATCTTCTCAGACATCGCGAAGTCGTGAACTTGGGCTGCGAATATTATCGCATTATAAATCGTGAAACTTTGTTTCACGTGATGTGTAATTATGATCGACAGAAATTGTTGCATCGTTGGGCTCGACGAGTATCCGAATACGGAATTTCTTACCAAGGTAAAATGTTAGGCAGTAAAAGGAGAGTCGAAATAAACATTTTTCATTCACAAATTCAGTATAAAAAGCTTGGCGAAAATTTCGTAATAATTGCTACATTTTTCACATAGCAGAGAAACAAAAATTCATTTTCAGTTTTTCTATTTGTTTAATTTTTTCCTTTTTACAACAGATATGTTCGCCAGCGACATGGAACAGAAACGCAGTATTCTGGAAAGACTTATGCACTTAAAAACGCCTAATTTGATTCCTGTCCTCGAAGACTTTTGCGATGACTTTGGCTTCAACAAAGATGAATGTTTCCTACTTTATCTCGAAGTTTTATTGAATAGCTGGCAACCAAGAATATCTTTATCAACAGTGAACGGAAGAAAAGGTAGAAAAAAGCGTCCTTCAATCCTCATGGTTACGATTCAAAAAAATACATATTTATTTCTTTTTTTGTAGAACTGAAAATAAAAGAAAGCGACGTTCGCGATTTGAACATCAATTGCAAGCAAGTCGCGGTAAAAATCAAAGACAAAGCTTTGATGAAACGACATCTGACCAAATTGTCCCCAGAGGTTGCTATTTTTCCATTCATTTATACAAAATGTCGTGAGGAAGTTCGATGGTGTTGAAATAAATCAAATTTATTTATTACAGATAAATTTTTATCATTACGAAGTTTTTCTCACGATGATCGAGCTTCTGGGGGAAAAAAATGTCGACAGGATCGAATACTTTTGCTTTTTGAAAAATTACACGCGCCACGGGTGAGATCGTCGATCAAAAATTTTGATATCGCTACAAAATTGCTCAAATTAGCAAATTTCTTTTTTTAATTAAATAAAACGTTAATCCGCAGGCCTCCAACGGAATTGGAACGAGACGCTTGGGCTCAACTCTGCCAGGATAACAGCTCGTTACCAGAGATTTCGAAATGGAGATTGCCATTTTTGCCACAAGTCGATCAATACAAACTCGTCAGTACGTATAGCCCTTGTGACGTTTATTGATACGAAAAATTCAGTTTTAAACCTTTCCGCGTGGTATTTAAAAACTTATGTCTGTTTAAAACCTCCGCAGTGCCCGAATTGAATCTCAAAACGTACGAGCAATGGTTGAGCATAGCAGGAACCCTGAAGATTCAGTCCCACGTTATTTGTACAATGTCGATAAAGGGTTCGGTGATTGAAGCTTGGAAGAGTTACCTCAACGATGCAAGTCGTTCTCAAGAGTGGTCTCTGTATCCTCTGAACAGTGGATTGTTGAAAAACATTAAAAAGTGTATAAAACGTATGGAAGGGCTGGATGGTCTGTATTATGGAACAGCGGCGTTGTACTTCGTTGTGAACCACACGCCTCAAGGTGCTGATCAAGTTGCTGCAGCGCAAGAATGTTTTGCGTCGGCTCAACTCTGGGAAGAGTGTTCAGAACGTTTGGACGAGAGTGACGAAAGAATGATCGCTGTAGGTTTTTCAATGGCGATGATTTATTCAACGAAAATTAGTATTTCGTCTTTTAACTATTTTATTCCAATGAATATTCACTCATTGTATCTTTTTTTCTTCTTTAGAAAGTCAAAGACAAGTATTTACGATTAACGGCCAAACACATACTCCATACTCACGGAGTCGGCGATGAAAAATACACGAAACTCATCGGACAACCGGAAAAGTTAATACGCGAGCTTTACAACGATGAAAGTATAGTTGGAAGATTCACAAGTCCTCTTCAACGCAGACCGGATATAAATGCGGCTGCACACGCCATAGGAAAATTATTTTCCTTGAACATGGTGAAAATAAGTTATGATTTTTTGCTCGATTGGTTGCGCTTTGATGTATGGAGAGAAAAGCATAACGACAGCATGACTATGGGATTTGGCAACGCAATCCCAATCGCCGAGGATGATTCCACCGAAGAGGATAATTTATTGCGGTAAATTCGAAATACTGTATCCGATATGATGAACTCATTTTTCAAAAATAACACATTTTCGTTTCACGTGAATTTCAATCGAAAGTCATTTAAAATCGTTAATCAAAAGTCATATTTATGTTTTTTCTTTCAGAGCATGTTACATTCTTGAATCAGGAGACACAACAAGGCACATACAATTTTTAATAGACGTTGCTTTCGCGACAGACAACAGAGACGACGGATATGGACCAGGCTTTCGACGTCGCGCTCTACAAGTACTTCACTCGACCTTTCACTATTGCGATCTGGAACGTCTCACCAAGCTCGATTCTGACACCATAGCGTACTTCATTTTTATTTTTATTCAATTTCCACATTTCATTTAAACCCTTCAAGATTTTTTTTCACTGTCACAAATATCTACGTCAACTCTTATCTTACTCTTGACAATGATTTAATTCGTTAAAAATTCCAGAAATCACGCTCACTCCTTGGCATATCTCGATGAATTGGAGCGTCTCGGTTTAGTTTACACTCGCGACAGTTTTAAAAAATGTAACAAGCACACCCTGGCAGAAATACTTCTCAAAAATCTGTCTCATGTGCCTCGAGCTCTCAAGTTAATTTTAAAAATTTGTATGGACTACAAAATCCACGATTATGCGGTTTTGAACACGGCGCTAGAGCGAATGGTCGAACTGTCAATGGTACGTGTGCGACAACAAGATGTTGTGTTTTTTTTATATTAATTTTGTTCTTATCTTGAGTTGTGATTATTTTTTTACAGGTGAAGGATGTACAGTTTTATGTACAAATGTTTTCTTGCGAGACTAAGGTTATCCATGGCACTGGTTACATAGCCGGATGGCAACTTATTCTTGACGATCCGTTTAATAAACTCGATGCTCGATGTACTCCCGAACAATTGAAACCTTGCATTGCGATATTGGTTATTTTAAACTGTTGTCCGGTCGTATCAAAGTTGGATTTTAAGAACGTGATTAATCAATCTTTCGCCTGCCCAAAAGCAGCATATTTGGCAGCTGCTATGTTAGTATTTGTCCCAGAAGACGATGCACGTTACATTATGGAGGTAAAACGCTTACTTTCATTTAGTGCGATGCTTTTTTTCAACGATAATTTTAAACAAAATTGTCATTTTTCAGAAATTTCAAACATGGCCCGATCTTACAAAGGTCATTAAAGAAATAGATCGAATGACAGGATTGTTCGTTCCTCTACCGGTAAATAATCTGATGATTCAATTATTTGGGATTTTCATGCGTTTTTTCATCATTAAAGTTGGTTTTTTGTTTTGCAGATCATCGAAATGCTAAAAACGTTCGCTGCTGGGGATTGAACTCGAACAAAGTAGAATCGAACGTTGAATGCACCTTTACAGTGTCACAGAAGGAAATCGTATTTGGGATGAACATGTAAATGTCTCATTTTTAGTAATTGTTATTTTTTATATCGAATCTGTTTTGAAACAGAAGAAAATCGTATTCCGAATGAAAATGTAAATGCCTAATTTTCAGTAATTGTTATTTTTTATATCGATTCTGTTTTATGTACATAAATATTCGTGTAAGAATATAATCAGATGCGACAAAGTCTTACCAGCAATTAGTGAAATACATATTTTTTTAAATTATTCTGGGTTCCATTCTTCATCGTAATTCTCAATGAGCAGTGATTTGTCTCTCGTGTATTTGACTCTTATCGAGTCCTCTTGACTCGAGGCTGACAAAATCGTGATTCGCGATACGACTAGGAAATTTGGATTTTTTGGACTTGGACCACGAACCAAATCTATCACGTCGCCAACGCATACCTGCAAACAAAAGTGTATCCTCGAATGATACAATTTTTCAATACATTTCTTCACATTAGACCGGAATTTTTTTTTTTATTCCTCACCTGCATGCTTTTCTTCAAAACCTTTTCCCCGTTCACACGAATCTTACTGTTGTACAGGGCAATTTCCACTTTGCTGAAAAATCCATATGATTTTAAGATTTAAATGATTAACTGGGGAATTAGAGCTTTGGAGCAAGGACTGAATTAAATGGGAGACTTTGTTTACTTGCGCGCCATGCCCAGGCAAGATTTCACCATCAGGTCCACCCTGGTAGAGCTAACTTGAGTAAAAAGCGCCTTTGAAGTAGGATCTCCTTCAACTTCATCGTCCCACTCTTCATCGCTGTCATCTTCCTGAGTAAAAAACAAAAATTACAGCATTCAATGTGTGCCCTTTAAGTGAGATTGGAAATTACTCCAATTTTTCTAGGACAAACTTCTTTTTTCCATCACTTCGTTATAGTTCTTCAAATTATAATCATTCGTGCTTGACTGTACGCAAGGCAATGTTCATTTATAATCTCATGAAAAAGTTACAAAATGGTCTGATTGAGAGCTATAGTAGTATAAAAAATAGTTAGCATCGATCAAATAATACCTCTACGTGTTTCTTTTTCTTTCCGGATTTGTGTCTTTTGTATGTGCTAAGTAAATCGAGGTTTTGTTTATTTGCTAAGATGTTTGTTCGAAACCGATTGATCGGAGTTTCATTCGAAAAATTGTGATCGTTCTGAAGCCGCAAACTCGAGGCTAGGAAGTGGATGTGCCGAACACGCGTATACGTCAGTGAAGGTTGAATTTTCGATGCAAACAGAAATGTCATTCGTCGGACTAACATTTTTCTAACTTATCATACCCTCGAGATCAATTTCAGCAAGTTTGCAAAACAAGTATCAATTGTTTACATTTAAGTTTCGAAGTTTTCGCACCAATAACCTCACAAAAAGTTTTATTTTTGGTTTTTTGAGCTCGATTTTAATGTCGGTTTGGTCCTGTAGATGGATTTGAATTGTTATTGCGGATTGGCCTTTATTGGGGCACAACAAACATCTACGACCGGTCGGTGGTGCCTCGGTTGGCGTTTTTTTGTACCAATTACTCACGCGTCTTCAATGTGGGCAAGAGGGCGAGTGTCAAACAGTGTTGGGTGTTATGTTTACTAACGAAGCGCGATGTCAAATTAATTTCCGATACGCTTTGAAAGATAAATCTGATTTAAAAATATGTCTATCAATCGTGTGTGAATTTTCTAATTAAAGACGAAATCCCGCGTAACAAATATAAAATGACGAACAAATCGTTGAGTTCCGTCGCCGAAGAATATTTGTACAGTATAAATCCGCTGGCTCAAAGAATCGGCGAGGATGTTACTGCAACGAAGGAGGCTTACGAGGGTCTGTGGAACGCTCTCAGCACAGCAGAGAAAAATCAAGCCATCGACGAAACTATAATACAACCTGAAGTGGCTTTGAAGTATACACATCTAAAGAATGTCGACTGTTGCAAGGATTTGCCGGATTGGTATCCAAAACTGCGGATTCACACGGGCTTAAAATACGTGATCGATGAAACGGGTTCGGTGAGTAAAATTTACGCTTTTTATCGATTTTTCTGAAGTTTTTCATAGCAATTAATAATTAGAGCGCTGAAAGCTTTTAAAATAAGGGAAAAAATCGAAAAACCACTTATTCATTGATGAATAACACTAGAGTTTGAGTGTTTCATTTTTGAGAAGTTCAAAAGCGTTTGAACGTTTTTTGTCTCAATTCGTAGACTTTACGTTGGCGCGATGAGCACTCTGGACCATTTTCCTTCCTGACTCAGTCTCAGATGAATTTAAATTTGTCCGACGGAGCTGACAGTCCTGAGGGAAAAACTTGCGGTTCAGAGTATCAGGCAGATTCCTCGCGTTTTGCAAGTCCCAGAGCAGAAGACAGCAGCGTCGAGAGTTTTCTGGACGACTACGGACCGCCTTCGGACAGACTGAACTTCTACCAATCTGACAGTTATTCCGACGGGGGCTTCAAAAACTCGGACACTGCAAATCTGCTCAACACTTGTACGGGCAACGACAATACCGCTGGCAGTATTTTTACGAAGTTGATTAACAAAACTTCGCTGCTCAAAATGACAAATAACGTTCCGGACGTAGACGATGACACAGAGATTTTAGTATCGCACAAACACACTGCAAGAGTCACCCAGAAGAATGGAATTTCCAATAAAAACCAGATGAATATTAGTTTGAATGCTTCGCGACCAAAATCCGGAGATATTAACGAATCTACAGCTTTGTTGGACACTTCAAGCTCTTACAGTAGTTTCCAGTCCTCACAAACTATTCAAGAGGACGCGGCTATTCCAAAGACCGGTTTTGAGTTCCTTGATAATTGGTAATTGCCATTCATTCAATAATTATCCGATTATTACTTTTTTTTTTTGTTTTATACTGAAATTTCCTATTCGGACATAAAACTCGGTACTTGGCGATTCAAAAACAGCCAAACGAAGCCTAAACCTTTTTTGAGACTAGCTCCGAAGCGCTAAACAGCGCAAAACGATATTTGACTGAAAAAAAGTGTGAAACATTTTTTATTTTCTTCTGCTCTCCGTGAACGTTCGTCGTACGCTCGGTGAAATTCCAAAGACGCGTTAGATAAGATTTTCCGATTCGTGACATTGTACGCATAAATACTCCTTCACCGCGCGTATTTAGCTTTACGCTCAGAAAATAATATTCACGTAGTTTCGTGATTAACAAGACTCGTGTGCTCTCTCGTAATATGAACAAAAATAGCGCCTCCGTGCCAAATTATTATTGGAGGTCGCTACATTTTTTTTCACTAGCTTTTATACACCTTTTTTTTCTACACAAATGAAAACAAGTATTTATAGGATTAAAGTACAAGTAGCACCCGATAACTGTCCAGAATATGTCGCTCGTAAGATATTTTAATGTCTCTTTTGTGGCGTTGTGGGCCAGAAGACAGACAACTTTTTTATACTATGATTATTTGAATAAAACGACATATCCGTATTTGGCTTTCGACTCGTGCATTTTTATGATTTTTAAGTTTGCATCTTTGGAATGTAACGAATTATCTCCGGTTTTTAAATCATGTTCCGCGATTGGAAAATTAAATCTGTTAAAAAAATTGGGTTTATTACAGGAGATAAAAAAAGGATTAATTAGAAAAATACATTTCGTTATTCAATGATGCAAACTTCAATATCATGCCTTCAGGGTCCGCTTTTTCCCAGCACTAAAAACTACAATAATATTTTCATTAAAAGGGAAAATAATGAGAGGAGGAATTAAAAAAATTGTAAATTTTATTACAAATATGGTAAACAGAGAGACTACATCTATTTTTTTTGTCATACAACTAAATATCCACGCGTACATTTGCAAATTCGTTTCTTTTGCATTTTTCCTTTTTTTTTTTACAAAAAAATGGCTCCTTTTTCATTATTTACACTGACGTTTTTTTGTATATAATTTACAATATTCACGACGTTCGATCGAGAATAAATATATTTATATATTTATATTCACTTCATGGCGATATATTAGAGGGCTGTTAAAATCAGTCTCGCAACGTTTTATTTTTTATTATTTCGTACAGAGTATGCGTGATAATTCTGCTATGGCTAGGAATGGCAAGAATCAAAACACGTGTGCTTTTTTTTCGCAATCTGCATTATTCGTGTACGAAAATTTTTCCTTTGTTTACCTTCGTTATTATTTACAATAATTAGAAATAAAAAAGAGTCACTGGAGAAATGCAAAATTCAAATTTCGAATTTTTCATGCATTTTCAAAATGTTCAATGTACATTAACCGTATTTATTTCATTTTTATTTATTTATTTTCTTCGATATGAATGGCACCTTGTTGCGATACCATGTCAGTCACTCCATCGAACAAGAGAATATATATTTATTTAATTTGTTTCGCCTATTAAAATGATAAACTGTACATATGAGCAAAAAGAGAGACATCCTGATACAAGATGTCAAAACCCTATTATCGATCGCTACGAACATTTTCTTTTAAAAATGGAACGAAAAAAAAAAAAAAAAACAAGAAAAAGAAGACGGATGCGAACGAAATTCTAATTTACAATTATTTTCACTTTCAGTACTATGCACACAAAAACGTACACACTCTCACTTAATCTCTCACACGGATGTCTATAATGGCAAGATCGATTTTCTACTGGCAACACAGTTGAAAAAGTAAGAAGAAGAAATAAATGAAGAACAATCGATCAGACATATTCTTCGGAAGGTTTGGGTATACTAGCTGGTAGTCTGAGAGTACTTGGTACCCGATTAGCGCTATCTGGTAATTCCGCAATGTCGATAAAAACACCGACTAGGCTCTCGAAGTTGGGCCCCCAATTGAGGAGATAATCCCAGCTGAGAGCAGTATTGGTGGATGGTGAATCGTTGGTAGGTCTGTAAAGACTTCCCATGTGTGTTGAGAGGTCGTCGTCGGAGGCGACGAGAGTGCTGAGAGATCCTCGAAAGGAGCTGTCGAAGCCATCGTAATTGAGGCTCGGTGGTAGTGGCAAGGGAGGTTTCGAAGATTGTGAAGAATCGTTGCCACGTTGTGAGACGACGACTTGATCGACGTCGTTTTGTTTGTTACCGTTGGTGCCATAAACGTTGTCGGATCTTTTGTCCCCGACGAGAGAATTATTGTCATACTCAATTTCCGAACAAGTGAAACTGTCGTTTCCACTCTCATCGGTCGTTGAGGAATTTCTTCTCTCGAGTCGTTCGGGAGCCGGTGGTGTGTGTCGTCTGTGAAGATGAAGAGGTGGATGAGCGGTTGGTCCTCGAGCTTCGCTGGACGAGCTGACCGCATCGAGAGTCGAAACGAGACTCGAAGTTCTAGGACGTGAGTTCAATCGTTCGATCTCTTCGGCTGTCAATCCCATGGGTCCTGTCGACACGTTATTTACGTTTTCGTTATTCGACTGGGCGACTTTTCTACTCGCGGTTGAACTTGACAGTTGGCTCATTATTGGAGAATTGAGACTTCTCTCGCTGTTCGAATTGAGAGCATCTTTGCCAACTCCACCTGAGGATGAAGTGGTCGCTAGGAGAGCGCTTTGCAAAGGTTTTCCGCTGATGTCATGAAGCGTTAAAATCCTCGGTTGTTGAGCAGACAATTCGCTGCTTGGTGAGAGCCTCGCCAGTGGTGTACTCTGCAATAATTTTGGACCGGAACCACCGGAAGGTTGTCCAACACTCGGAGGTGGCATTGCTCTTGGAGGAAAAGCTCCTGCGTGTCTGTGCTGTTGTCCAGTGTGTTTGTGGTGGTTTCCATACGATCCTATCGGCGGTGGAGTTGCTTTGTATTTTCTCATTCCTCCGTCTCGGTAACCTTTGTAATGGTATACGATGTCAATGTCACTGGGTGCTATGGAGCTCGCATTTTCAAGGTCATAGTGTTCTGGCATATCAGGTTCTTGTTGATTGTGCTCGTGAGAGTGCAGAGAACTTTGACCTCCAGTGGCGGAAGGTGGCAAGGGAGGATGGTCGTCTCTGATCGGAGGAGATTTTGCCACTTCTCTTTCTATTATGTCTGGCCTTTGAGGCCGATGTTGCTGCTCGTTCGACGGACTCATTTCTCTGTCCTTAAACTTTTTTGATAACAATTCCGGCGCCATGTGACCACCTCCGACCACTCCTCTCAAATCTGAAGCGTCCGATATGTAAGTGTTTTCATGCCTCGACACCATCGAATCGTTCCCACCACCTCCCAAAGAATTACCCGTTATTATTGCGTTCGTACTTTTGTTCACCACCGATGACGCGTTCTTCTCTTTGCTCTGACGACGCAAACGAAATACAACGAAACTCACGAGTATCGCTATCAAAAGAATGACGAAAAATACGATCACAAGAGTTATTCCAATGCTCAGAGGATCCGCAGCTGCTGCTGTACTTATTCCAATCGTTCCACCTCCGCCACCGAGCCCCAAACCACCATTTCCTCCACCGCAACCAACGCTCACTTTACCGTGATTAATACTTTCTCGCATTATCGAACCCGAACCATTGAACGGTTGAATTTCGTTGTTTATCGTAAAATTTGCCAGGCAACCCTCGAATGTTACAGGCCTCGAAGAATCGGGAACGCGATAAAGATCACGACGTGCTCCACCCACAGAAACACTCGTCAAATAAGGGTCCAGGAAATCGTGCACTCCTGCCAAATCGAGCTCGTATCCTCGCAATTCTCCATCCACGAGCAATCTCAATACTCTCGAATACGCGTGTACTGTCAAATTGTGCCAACGTCCATCCGATAAACTCGACGATGATGTTCCTGTCATGTTGACTGATGAACCGAGCAAGGAGACGTATGACAGCTGCCCATTTCGTAACTGTAATTCAAAAGTTTCGTTTTTTCGTCAAAATTTCTTCATTTTTTCCAACGAGGAATATGGAAATTCCAATTCAATCATCAATTCCATTGAATTGAATTTTACTCCGAAAAATCTGAGTCTTTTAGTTTCACAATACCTCTATCGAAGTGTAGTGTTTGTTGGTCGCCGCGTACATCAAAATTCCATCGGGTTTCAAAGTCCGAAACATGAGTCCGATGCTTTTGGGCGGTGCTGTGTTGAAAAATCCTGTTTGTTCGTTGGCCGAGCGATTGGATCGACGATTGTTTTTGGGCCAAACAGTCGAGCCACTGTACATATATTCCAAAAGTTGCATTCTTCTATGCTTTTCCGAAACCTACAAAAAGAATGAAATAGAAATAAATGAACAAATAAATAAAATGTGTCGACAGTTTTCACTTTGACTTTGACACTCAAATTGGAAACTTGATCATTACCTTAAACTCGACGAAAGCTCCGTCGCTGAGACGAACAGGTTCGAGTGCACCGTTGCAATTGGGAGCAATGAAAGAATCGCACCGACAAGCAGCTCGATGCCATTTGTCATAACACTTTTGTCCACGTGCACAAGCAAAACTCGAATCGTCTTTTCCTTCTCGAGGACAGGGACCAATTTCAGATCTTGGACAAGTTGATTTAATACCACGCGCAGTTAGAGGATTCGATAGATTGAGAGCTCGTCCGTTTATCGATACCGAATGGAGACAACCGACGAAATCGTCCGAATGCACTTGGCCAGGACGTTCCAAAACTGGATCCGCGTTCGCCAAACCACCGAGGAGTAGAGGATTGTTGTTGAAATTCAACGTTCTGTTTGAACAAATATCAAAATACGTGAGTATTAAGAAAAAACAATCAAACTGAACATTGTAAAAATTAATACAGACAAAAAAAACATAAAACTTTTATGAATTTATAAAACAAAGGAAACATGAGTGAAAATATTGAAAAAAAAAACAGTAAAAATCCAAGATTTCTAATTAAAGAACTTTTTTTCACGATTTATTGAAATAAAGTGTTTACTGACCCGGTGGGCCCGACATCGTCGACATAACAGGATCCATCACCAGGTCGGCAATCCTCACAAACATCGCCATGTTCCCGACAGTGAGAAACGCTCAAAGACGCGACTCTCCCATATCTCGTGGCAGTTACTTTGCGCCATTTGCCATCGGCCAAGGTGTCTCCAGCTTCAACGGTGATAGTTGTTATTGCGCTTCTTGCACCACCGTATGAGAATACGATTCTTCCATTGATCAGTTCCAAAACTATGAAATCAGATCGGCCACCACTTTGCGGTCCGTAGTTATAAAGAAGAAGAGCATCGAATTTCGTCGTGGCGAATACCATCGAAATGTCATTCGTGTTGGAATCGAGAGCTGGGAAAGACATGTAGGATAATTCCTCGAAGCCGAAAGTCGAACGTTCGCAGTGTCTTCCGTAACGACCTTCGGGGCAACTGCAGCTGTAACTATAAATACGTTTTATTTATTATTTTCCGTCACATGATTTCATAGGACTGTGTCAAATATTTTGTGGAGTGACACAATAAAGATTCGAAACTCAAAAATTCAATCGAATTGAATTAGTTTATACAGTCCTGAGTAAGAAATTCCAAAAAGTTATCAAAAGCATATCCAATGTTTGTTTCAAAGATAATCGAAAATATAAGTTTGAACAAATATTTTGAAGTCTGGATAACTTTTTGGAAATTGCTACCTGGCCTATCGCAACTATTTATATTTTTTTATTATTTAATCAAGTTGTAAAGTAAAATTTGAAAATGTAGTGAAGTGTCTTTACTACAGCAAGCTGTAATCTCTTTTTTTCGTTAATTTTCATGTTTTTCGTTACAAAAACTGTGTTTTATTCTCACGAATATGTCGACTCATTAATTTTTTGAGTTTTGTTAGAAAGAATTTTGCGAAAGTGTCGCAGCAAAGTGAATTTTCGTTTTAATGACGAGAGAATTGATAAATTTACCCAGGTTTCTGACCGACGCAAAGACCACCATGAAGACAAGGATTCGGGCGACAGGAATCGGTGACAGCTTCGCAATGATTGCCGCGATAGCCAGCCCGACACAAGCAGAAAAAGCTCGAACCGTCCGGACTTTCTTTGCAAGATCCACCATTGCCACATGGATTACTAGCGCAGGCGTCACCGCGTTCCAATTCGCACAATTTTCCCTCGCGATCGGCTGGACACGTGCAGGCGAAGTCGTAACCCATCCGTCGACACTGTCCGCCGTTTAGACAAGGACTTGGCGAGCATGGATCTTGTCTCCTTTCACAACGCGTGCCCGTGAAACCCTCACGACATTTGCACATCATCGTCTCCACTATCCTCGGCGAAGTCACGATCAAATTCGGACTGTTGCTTATTCTCGCCTCCTCGTGGACGAACAATTGATCACTGCAAGTTCCACCGTTCTCACACGCCTCGTGCTTGCACGGTGAATATCCAATGTTTATGCTTCTCTCTCCTAGCAACGTTTCTATTTGCTTTCGTATTTTCATCAACAAATCCGCCACTTGGTATTTTGGTCGATATCCTAAAAAATTCCAAACGATTCATTAGTCGAACTTGCATCAATCAAAATTGAATCTGAAGAAATGATTCTTTTAAAAATAATCAAAATTGCAACGTCAATTAATTGAAATAGAAATTTATAGCAAATCTTTTTCCACTAAAAATAATTTCGTACAATGTTTAATTTCTTCAAACTTTCTTCATTCTCTGAATTGTAATTTTTTTCAAAACTATTCGTCGTTTGAATTGACTTGAATTGAAATCAGTGAAAAAGTGATTGAAAAAATGTTTGAAAAAATAATCTTACCCATTGGAGTTTCGATGGCGACATAAATATCAAGATTTTCGTTGGTTTGACCGATACTATAGATGAGAAAAGTGTCACCGATGTTTACTGCCTGTTGAAGAGTATCCAACAAAGGACGATAATAATTGGCGAGAAAATCGCTCGGATTGATGGCAGCGATTTGCAGATTGACACTGTTCTCGACGGTCGAATTAGTAAAAGTTGTGAAATCAACGCTCACTTTCGATACAACGTCCGAATGTCGACCATCGTTTCCAGACACACTCAACGAGTAGCCAATGCCTGGAGATGATAGAGCACAGAGAAAATTGGTAATTTATGAATATACGCTGATGGGCAGAGAAACGAGTATATGGTGAAATAAAAATAAGAATAATAAAAAAATAAACATAAAAAAAAAATAAGAGGCAATAAAAAAACGTAAAGATGTATATCTTCGTGTTTTTTTATTATTATTTTTCGACATCGTCGTCGTAGCCTCAAGTCGTTAGTTTGCATTTTATTAGAAGGGGATGCAGCAATTCGGTGGAAAAAAATTTCTCCCGTTTGTACACGGCAAATAAAATTTCCAAGCCTTAAAAATTCACGGCTTTATAAACCAGTTTGCTATTACTTTGGCCTACATATACATATTTGGCGAGAGAGAGATTTGAACGATAGCGCTACGAGATAATGCTCGATCGACACACAGTAGAGGGGGACCATTTACTCGCCTCTCCTCCTCTTCTCGCTATTCTTCCGAACAGTTTGGAAATTTGCTTCAACGGCTGGTGTTCACTGATCCCCCTTGTCAAATGCATTTTGTATATGCGCTTTTATACCCGTACGATATACAGGGCATCCCAGGTTCATTGGAATTTCGAGTCAAAAAGCCAGATATTGCTTTTTCTACTCAAAGTGTACTTTAAGCGCCCGTAACATCAGAACGGTGGCAGATAGAGAAAAATTAGATAGGACCAATATTGTAGAGCAGAAAATTTACTTAAAAAAAGTCTTCTACGGCATTTTTGTTATTTCAGTATTTTAGGCCTGAGCACGGATCAAAAGATCTTGCAGGCGTTTAAATTTCGAAAAAACAGATCATTTTTCAAACCTCTTTCGAAACTAAACTACAGGAGATACAAAAAAAGTGTGGAGAACGTTTTTTCAGGAAATTTAGTGCTCTACAATTTTGGTTCAATACATTTTTACTCCATCTGCGACCAATTCAACGCTGTGAGCGATATGAGACTAAAGTTTACAGTTTCGTTTATTCGACCTGAAACTCCCTGTACATGAAGTTATTGTTGCAAGATGGTTTGCATTAACGCAGCATATTTATCACTTGTTTCTTTTTCATTGAAAATGTCTATACGAAGACGAAAAGCGCCGCGACGAGGAGGTTCTTTTTCAAGTTTTTTGTTTTCGAGTATATGAATAATTCAATCGTGAATGGAAAGAGGCTGAGAGAGGAGAGAGAAAGAGAGACAGGGTGAGAGCCAAAAAGTGGTGGTGGTGGTGGTGGTGGTGGTGGTGCAATGCTCGCAATACGCCCGCCGACTAATTTATCAAGTTTCGAGGCACGTACCTGGGGTAATTTTGCTGGTATGTAAATCGCAAGCGATCGGGATGGCGAGTACACCACCGGGATTCGAGCCTTGGATTATTTTGCACGCATAGTCGCCGCTTGTATCTGGATCGTTTGGACGAACATCAGCTATTTTTCCCAACGGTGTTTGACCGTTGAACGAATGAACAACCACGTGAACCGATCGCGACATCGATGGACTGTCGTTCTCGTCTAGCACCATTATTGTCACTGTGTGCTCGCTTTTCATTCGCGGTATACCAGAATCTTCAACTTCGACCTATTGGACATCATTAAAAAAAAAAAAAAAAACTTTAGTAAATCAAGTTTTCACGTTGCCTTTTGGATCCTGACTATGTTATCGATTTTGCTTCTAATAATCATGATTTTTTCAATACGGAAAGATTTTTTGATATAGACAACTTCCATTTATCAGTAAAAACATATTTTAGTTTAGGAAATCAAGAATTCAATCAAAGAGACAAATTATATGATAAGATTTTGAAGGGAAATGTTTGTAAAATTGTTCACAGAGGTTCGTTAACTTGCAATCCACCAGCCAGGGTCCAAATTTCCAGTAGAGATCTAATGACGATTTTATCTTTCGAAGAAAAAAGTAAATAAAAATGTAAAATTACCAAAAGATCCAACCGTGGCAAAATTTCTCTATCGAGACTCCTGGTAGTTCTGAGAATTCCCGAGTGTTTATCAAGGCTAACGGAATCGGCTTGTCGACCGCCGACCAATCGATAGGAGAAAGGTGCTCCATTGGGTGGAAGGTCAGGATCGGTAGCAGTTAAGGTCATGATGCTTGTTCCAGGTGGTTCGTTCTCGCTGACATAGCCGATGACTTCGGGTGGTTGAAAAATCGGGCCATTGTCGTTGACGTCAGTTAATTGAATGCGAACTGTCGCGGTGCCAGTTTGAGGTGGAGTTCCGGTGTCAATGGCACCGATGATGAGTTCGTAGGTTGGAACGGTTTCGCGATCGAGTTGTTTGGCTGTTTCGACGTCGCCGGTTTGTGGATCAACTTTGAAAGCTTGATCGGCGTTGCCACCGATGATTGAGTAGAAAAATTGGTTGTTTTGTGATCTGACGTCCTTGTCAATCGCTCTGACAGTGAGAATCTTCGTGCCTTGAGGTTCGCCCTCGGAAACGCTGGCTTCGTAGCTGTTTTGCAAGAATTCCGGTGGATCATTTCCGTCCTGAATTGACACGATGACCTGCGCCTCGTCCGTATCGTTGCCTCTGATGCCTCCACCGTTTTTCGCCATGACCGTGAGAATAACTCGATTCTGAGTTTCTCGATCGAGTCTACGAGACACACTGATCATTCCTGAGTCCGGAGCGATGCTAAAGCCTCGATCGTTGGAAGATCCAACCAGAAGATAATAAACTCTTCCATCCTCGCCGGAATCTTGATCAGTGGCCTGGACGAGACCAACGCAAGTTCCAACCTCCGAGCTCTCTGACACGTCCATGTGAAAGACTGGTTGCACGAATTTAGGATAAAATTCGTTGACGCCAGTGATGTGAATTCGGACACTGGTAAATCCAAGCATTCGTGGACTGGAGTCTGGATTCGCAGCAACAATATCCAGGCTGTACTCGGTGGATTCTTCGTAATCGAAAACAACTTTTGATCTTATGATTCCAGTGTCACGATCGATGCTAAAATAGTCTTTACCGCTACCGCCAAGAATTTTGTACTCAACGATCGCATATTTGGGCGAATCGAGATCTTTCGCTAGAATCTTACGGACGAATGTGTTTGCTGGTGAATTTTCGGGTAGGTATGCTTCGTAGAGATTGCTATCGAACTTTGGAGGATTGTCGTTGATGTCAGAGACGTTTACGGTCAGGGTAGCAACGGAGCGTTTCGGTTCGAAGCCTAAATCGGTTGCAGTGATGTTTAATCGATATTCTCGGATGTAATCGTAATCCAGAGGTTTCAAAATCGTCACAGCACCGGTCAAAGGGTTTATAGAAAAGGTTTTGCTGTCATTTTCCGATGAAATGGCGTAACGAATCAGCGCGTTAGGTCCGTCGTCAGCATCGACAGCATTTACGGTCAAAATCGTCGAATTGACGGGCTCGTTTTCTGGAACTCTAACTTGATAACTAACAGCAGCAAAAATAGGAGCATGACGATTTTCCCCAGTTATAACCAGGCTGACTGGGACCTCGTCATTCTGAGGTGGTACGCCTTTGTCCGTTGCGCGAGCTCGTCCAAGCAACGTCGTTCCAACTTGCAGTCCGTCGATCTTTGACGAGACAATGATGTATCCGGTTTTTTCATCGATGCTAAAATATTCGGTAACGTTACCACCGCCGTTGCCTTTCACCAAAGAATACTCAATTTCAGCGTTAACTCCAAAATCGGCCTCGTCCTTTGCCTCGAGTTTGACGATGCTGCTACCGACTGGAAAGTCCTCAGGAACCGGTGAGAGATAAGATTCCTGAGTGAATTTCGGTGCGTTGTTGTTAGCATCGACGACGCTCACGTGGACGAGGACCCTCGTCGACAACGGCGGTTTCCCGTTGTCCGTTGCGACGATCGTCAACGAATAAAGATTTTCCGGCGACGAAGAACGATTGGTGCGTTTGTAGCGTAAACTACGTTTACTAAATATGTCACCGGTTCCTGGATCGACGGTAAAGAGATCGGAAGGTTGCAGGAGACTGTAAGAAATCACGGAATTAGGTCCTTGCTTGTCGCTGTCGCTGGCTGTAACTTGACCAACCCGCGCCATTCTTCGCTCCAGTTCCGGAAAATTGAATCGATAAGATTCCTCCTGGAATAGCGGCGCGTTGTCGTTTTGGTCTTGAATCGTAATCGTTAAAGTTGTTTCCGCAGCCCATGCCCCGTCGGCTGCAACAACTTTCAAAAGATATTCATCCTGCTCCTCTCTGTCGAGATGACCCACGACTATGACGTTTCCTGTGCTCGATTCGATCGAAAACTTGCCACCTTTGTTTTCCGTGAAGCTGTACGTCACATTCGCGTTTTCTCCAACGTCAAGGTCACTGCTTGTTATTTTAATAACGAATGTGCCTATTTCAGCGTTTTCAGTTACGTTTACGCTGAACAGTCTCGTGAATCTCGGGGGATTGTCGTTCTTGTCGAGAACTGCGACCAGCACCGTCGCCGTTCCTGTCAACCTTGGCTCGCCCTGGTCACGAGCTTCGACCGTCAACTCGTACGACGGAGTATCCTCTCGATCGAGCTTACCGTTCGTACTTATTTCTCCGCTGTACTCGTCGATCATGAACAGCTCGTCAAAGTCGTTCACCAGGTAATAAGTCACTTGACCGTTTATTCCGGAATCGGCGTCCTTTGCTCCGATTTTCGTCACGTAAAGCGGAGGATATTCTTCCTCGATCACCGTCGCGTTGTAAATCGCTGCTTCCATTATTGGCGGATTGTCATTCGCGTCCGTGACGTTTATCAACAACTGGAGAACACTTCTCAACGGCGGATCGTCCGAGTCTCGGACTTCCAACCAAGCTTCGTAAAACGGTGCAGTCTCGTAATCGAAACCGGAAGCTACCGAAACTTGACCGGTGTGAGCGTCGATTCTCAGAGCTTCTCCGACGTTTCCACCGGCGATTCCGAACACAAGATTGCTCGAAACTCCCATCTTTGGACTCGATGCACTCAACGTCGTGATCACTCGACCTTCCGGCACTTTTTCCGAAAGCACAAACCGCGTATCGGTGTTCGTTCGAAACGTTGGAAAAAGCTCTCGTTCCCACAAGTGGATCGCAAGATCCGCGCTCACCTGCTGTGGCTCCAGACCACAATCCGACGCTAGAATCCGCAATTCGTACGTTCGCTTCCCCGACGACAATTCTGCACTCGCACGGATTATTCCTGTGTTCTTGTCAATTATAAATCTCTCCGCATCTTCTCCGTGCAAACTGTAAACTATTCGCGAGTTTTCGGCCTCGTCTTCGTCCGTTGCTCGCGCTCCAAACACGAAATCACCTGAACGAGAAAGAAATTTCAATAATAAATTAACAAATCAACAAAATGTGCAAACGTCACTTTACTAAAATTCATTTTTAACAATAATTATCATAAACATCGATGAATAAACATTGTAAATGAATAAACATTGTAAAACTTTGAAATCAATGTCAAAATGAATATCGAAACATTGGCAAGGAAGAAAAAGAAGAAATAAAATGATTGAAAAAAAAGAATAAAAATAAAATCCGAGCACGGGGATTAATCTCTCGAAAAGTGGCTTACCCGGTTTGGTTGAATCCGGAACATAGGCCGTGTATCTCGGGCTGGAGAACCGTGGTGCATTGTCATTGGTGTCTTGGACGTTTATCGTGAGATTAACGGCCGAAGCGCGTGGCTCCGTCGGACTGGAATCTTGCGCGACCAACGTAAGATGATAAACGTGTGTTTCTTCGCGATCGAGAGGTAGGAGCGTAAGCACTTGTCCACTTTCGGGATCGACGGAAAATCGTTCGGCTTTATCGCCCAATAAGCTGTACCTGTTGAGTTACAATAAATTTTCACGAATTTAGAAGCAATATTTATTTTCGTACGAATTATTCTAATCTAATCGCAAATTAATTACCGAATTTGTGCATCCAGTCCATCGTCTTTGTCGGTTGCAACTGGTTTTGCGACCCACGTACCCGACGGCAAATTTTCTGTGACAGTTGCACGATATTCAGTTCGTCCAAACTCTGGACTATGATCGTTTACATCGAGAACAACGATTGTGAGAATTCCTGAACCGGTCAAAGGTGGTGAACCTACGACGTAATAAAGGTCATAAAAATCGATAATTTCAGACACAGAAAAATGAGATTAACAAGAAAATTAGTAGAAATATGTCAAATTGGATATTTCTTAATAAACTCGAGCCAAAAGAGTTGATATTATATCGAAAATCTTAATCCCGTACTAAAAATCAAGAGAATTAAGCGCGAACTCTTTGGAGTCTCGAAGGGAAGGATGTAATTTCGAATTTTTTGACGAGGATTGGAGCCAGTAGGACTTTTACGTTTGTCGTCGGTTGTTTGCAGTGTTTTTTGGTGCATGGCAGCGTGAAAGAATCCGCGAAGTGAGAGGTAAAGAGGTAAGGTAGAAAAAGAGAGCGAGAGAAATTTCGTCTGTATATAATAGCGATCGGTAAGGGGACTTTCGGCTTTGGTCACACACAAGACTTCGTTGAGGCTCGAGGGCAGAATGAAAGACGAAGGGCAGAGGGAGGGAGGGAGGGAGGGAGGGAAGGGGACCCTGACGAACTTGCGTATACGAAAAGAGAGAGAGAGAGAGAAAAAGAGGATCGTCAGGGTTCTGTGGCCCGAGAGAATAAAAAAAGTGCACTCGCTGCTCCTACGTTCCTCCTCCTCCTCCTCCTCCTCCTTCATCTCTTCTCTTCTTCGTCTTTCGATTCTCTCGCTCTCTCACTCTGTCTCGACGCGCACCACCGCAGTTTTAATTTATTGAACCTTTGTTAATTTGAATATTATGATTTATAGTATTGTTACGACTCCGGGTGCTCGCTTGTTCTCTCGCTCTCTCCACCTCGTTTTTAGACTCCGCTCGATTGGTACAACCGAACCACCATGAGGGTGTTTGCAAGAGGTACGGCCTAAAATCTTGTCGAGAGTAAAAGAGAGAAAGAGAGAGAGAGTGAGAGAGAAAGAGTGAGGGGGTTGACCGCGCTTATTTCAAAGAGCCGATTCCAAGGAGCTGCTTAATCTTCCACATACAATACGTACTCCCGCCTTTTATTTTTGTTTGCCAAAAGAAAATACCGTGCAAGATTATCAACGTTGTGAGAGAGAAAGAGAGAGAGAGAGAGAGAGAGAGAGAGAGAGAGAGAGAGAAGGATTTTTTTAATTTCATTTGATAAGTTTATTATGCTTTGCCAACACTGCGGAGCAGAGTTTCGTAAAATACGTCGAGTTTCAATGTGAAATATATAAAAAGCAATCGGAAGATAAATCACAGGATAATTATCCGTCGAGAAATAACAATGACTCAATAGCGATACTGATTTAACAATAAATTGCAAAATAATGAAAAATCGAAAGTGGATTATTTTAAATCGTTGTCCAATTAACGAGAGACGTTGATTGAGTGATTTATTCAACTTCATATTTTAACTTGGTGTTTTTTATTCTTAAATTTCGTGAAAAAATTTCAATACGAAGATTTGAAAGCTTCATCATCGAAATCAGTCGAAATAACGACAACGATAAAAAAGAAGAGAAAAACCAAAGTAAATTAAGAAAAATAGATAAAAGGAATATAAGCAGAGTTCGTGAGTACTCTTTACTCGTAAAGAGTGTCGATATTATTGTCGTAAAAAAAAGGTTTTAAAGGTTTCTTCTTGGGGTGCCGCAAAGAGAAAAGAAGAGATGATTATTTCGAGGAAATAATGATTCCTCCGAAGAGTCTCTCGCTGCTTAAGAGAAGAACGACAAGTATACATGGGGGTGGAGACGAGGGCGAAGGCGAGAAGGAGTTAAATCAGATGCGAGTTCCGCTCACGTCCGGTGGGTCTCTACCGTTCAAGTAAATGGTGGAGAGTCGTTAACGCATCGGAGGAGTGGCGCGTGGAAGTAGCGGCGTGCGGCCGAAGGAATTCGTCGCGCCGAATAACTCGGACCCGACCAGGAGAACCGACACTGATTGTGAGGAAAGAGAGTCGTTGCTCAGTGCACAAATCTCGAGGTTAAGAAATCGCCATAAGACGAATATAAATATTTTTCAAACTTCTCGTCATTACGAACGTTTTTTTTCTTCATTTTTCGTTGCTTTCGGTTCATTAGTCGTGTGCATAGCAATTTTTTTTTTGTCACTATACATATTTCGATACTTAGCATTGAAACGGTGAGAGATAGAGCAAAAATGCATGAGACTAAATTTATAGAGGAGAAAATTTCCAATAAAAAGTGTCCTTTGAAGTTTTTTGCTATCTCGAGTAGTTTGATCCTCAGAGTAGATTGAATATACAGTTCCTAAAAATGCTGGGCTTTTGAGTAGCTACCAGGATAAATACTGGAGATAGAGAAACGGTCTGTGGAACTTTTTTTTAGGAAATTTGATGCT
Organism: Campoletis sonorensis; assembly: GCA_013761285.1. NCBI lineage: Eukaryota > Metazoa > Arthropoda > Insecta > Hymenoptera > Ichneumonidae > Campoletis > Campoletis sonorensis. Next base: position 3,961 of record JACEOJ010005608.1, on the reverse strand, counting down.
CTACAAAATTGATTCCATGCATTTTTGCCCTATCTCTAACCGTTTCAACAGAATAAACGATCAAAGTGGACAAATGACTAAAATATTAATAATTTAGTGCTCTGCACGCCTTAGCCGTCTCGTAGACCTCTTAAGCAAAAGATTTCACCTTAATAATGTAGGTTTCAATCCTTAATATCGTATATGAGAAAACGCGGATGGGGGGTGCGCGGGTTCTTGTCGGTCAAGAATCTAGCGCACGTTCTATCGACATATCCGACCTATTAATATTCATTTATCAATCGACTATTGCAACGGCACTGGTTTTATATCTGTTCACCCGGCTCTTAATCTTACATATATAATATATATATAAATATATTATATACGTTGGTGGTGTTTGCGGTTCGACCTCGACGGCGCCACAGGAGTCTCGATCCGTTCACCCGCCCAACACATTCCCCGCTTGAACGCGATCTCTCCGTACACAATTATTGTTTCTTCTAACTTTCTGGGTTAACATTTTCAACACGAGACTTTCTATCAGAAAAAAAACAGAAAGCAATAGTAGAAGAGAGAGGGTTTGATAGATAAAATGCATTCCAAACCAATCATTTTGGATGCAGGCATAAAAATGGGTTCAAGGGGTTCGAATACACGGAGAATATTTAAAAAAAAATCCTTTTTTTTTCAATCTTCCACTGTTACTCGCGCCTTCGATTCTAAGAACAAAAAATTTCATGCAGGAACAGCACGTGGTGGAAAACGTTATGAAGATAAATATGCTCGCGTGTCGCGGAACTAACCCGCGTGTGGTGTTCAAACAACGCGTTTTTCTCGAAACTACTTTTTTTCCAATACGTTCGACACGAGAACTCAAAGAGTTTTCAATATTTTTTAGATAATTTCTTCACCGAGTTTTCCATGGTAAGACTTTTTTTTTAAATATTGTTTTTAGAAAAATGTTTTTAAAAAATCATGCCAACGGCGAATATAATTTTCTTTTTCTTTGACTGACTACTGAACAGTTGAATATCGCGGTGCAATTGTTGTAAATAAGAATTCCTGAAATGATTTATTTCTTGGAACAAAAAGATGAACTGTAAATGTACAGTTTTTTGCAATCGACACGTACAAAAGAAAAAAAAGATGTTGGAAAAGGTGAATTATTTTGGGGGCTGGACGAAGGTAACCCCTTGAATAAATGCGAAGACTGTGATTATCTCACTCGGGAACGATATAAATTCAGTCCGAGAGAAATAAAAGTTAAATGGTTTGAAAAATAAGTCAATGTGCACGCTGCACATTACTGTTTGCAACATCGGATGAACGCCCGTCGAGGCGGAAGAAGAGCGCGCGAGGTTGCTCTCTCACGAGTAATCGTTGGGTGCATCAGTGTGCGTACTTGTGTACGTGTATTTGTATTTATGTGTGCGCGCATAACTCGACTCTAGGAGCTCGATCGTACGACACTGAATAGCCAGAAGCGAGATACCGAGTCGATCGGATCTCACTGCGCGGTATCCACCGCGTAAATTCCGGAGCTCGTCGGTCTCAACGTACGTACATGCTAAGATAAACGTCGTTCGAGAGAGTCCGACAGACAGACGAAAGGAGAGAGAAAGAGAGAGAGAGAGAGAGAGAGAGAGAGAGAGGAAAAGCAAAAGGATTTTTTTCAAAATAAGTTTATTACGCTTTAGTAACACTGTGAGGCAAAATTTGTTGCAATAAATTGAGTTTCATTGCAAAGAAAAAAGGAATAAAGAAAAGAAACGAAAAAAAAAAAACGTCAGTGAACGCGTAATTTCAAATCGTACAATCATGAGCAAAAAAAGAAAAAAATCGAGCCATAATAGCCAGCGAAGAATAATAATTCAAAAATAAATAATGACGCAACAATAAACAGGGAAATGAGAAAACAAAATATTAATGAAAAAAAAAAACAACAACAATTTATAATATAGAAATGGATTTTACAGTAATAACAAATAGTATAAAAATCATGATGCAAATATAATGATAAATCATAAAATCGTACATGCAGAATGCTTTAAATACCGTTGTCGAGAAAAGAGAAAGAGAGCATAGAAAATGAATAAAAAAAGAGAGGAGCGAGCCTAATTCTCCAGGGGGCTTCTAAGACGTCGTCGTTGATGTTAGTCGCGAACGAACAGAGAACCCAAGATAGAGATATATACAGAGAAAGAGAGAAAGAGAGAGAGAGAGAGAAAGAAAAAAAGTTTCTCGTCCATCCCTCCCTTTGCAGCGTTGATGCAGCAGCAGTGTGCATTCCTATTTCTTGCATTGGTTTATTTTCCTTGTGGGCTGTGAGCGCACCAACAGCAGCAGCGGCGTGTGTCTCTATCTCCCATCTATATCTAGGCAGGTATATACTATATATGTCTTGTACGGTATACACGGAATGCATATACGTGTATATTGAAATATACGTATAAATATATATAAAGCAATAGATGGAAGGAGCCGTGAGTGTTGCCTCAGTTCAAACCCCTGCTCTTTTCCCTGCTCTTCCTTCGAAACAACTCGTTGTATACACACATTGTATCAAGCATGTGATGGCAGAACTGCGTTACAAGGGCAACAGCACGTATCCGAACGCATGGGACCTTCCGCGTCGAATCGAAGGGTACAAAAGGTGCTTACGTCTACAAGCTGTTCTAGAGATTGAACCTTTAATCATGTAAATTTAAATTCAGAACCGAAACTCAGAGAGAAAGGTTAAATCTGTATTTTCGATCGAATCTCGTCCTAGTGAATCGTCAATTATCGAAGGGTATTAGCATACGGACGTTAACGCATATCACGTCAAAACTGTTAGAGATAGAGCAAAAGTGCATAGGACCAATCTTGTAGAGCATCAAATTTTCTAAAAAAAAGTTTCAAACAACGTTTTTCTATTTTCAGTTGTTTGGTCCTGAGAGCCATTCGAAAAACTGGCCAGGTTTTCTGCTCGATTTTTTTCAACTCGGGCTGTTAACGCGAATAGGCGCGAAACCGTTCGAGATACGGCGAAACTGTACAGGACTAATTTTGTAGAGCATCAAATTTTACAGAAAAAAGTCCCTTACGCCGTTTTTCTAACTCCCGTAGTTTAGCCCTGACAGCCACTCAAAGAACGATCTGATTTTTCAGAACTTTTCTTGCCCCATTTTTCAAAGTCTCATCTTCAATAGGAATACTAGACTTACCAGTGTCCATGGCAACGAGCGTCAGGGTGTATTCTGAAACTGCTTCCCTGTCGAGTGGCCGCAATAGAAATATTTCTCCGGTACTCGCGTTTATACGGAAGAGATCGGTATCGCCTTCCTTGAGAAAATATCTGACCTGATCATTGTAGGGCGGCGTGTCGGCGTCGTAAGCTGTCACCTGGACACACGTACAATAACAACAAAATACAATCTAGAAAAATGTTTCCCTCAAGATTCATGTTCGACGTTTGAAAAAACAACACAAACCTGAATGACGAAGCCAGGTGGTACCATGTTTTCCATAACGTGAGCGAGATAAGGAGAGTCGAGAAAAATCGGAGCATTGTCGTTCACGTCGAGGACGTTGATGATCACTTCTGCAGTGTCTTCTCTCGGATTCTCTCCATTTTCGTCGGCGCAATCCTCTGCCCTGACGATCAAACGGTATCGAGATTTTCTCTCAAAATTCAAATTCTTCGCTACCCGAATAACTCCTCCGTCTTCGGATATCGTCAAGTCACGATCTTCGTCGCCAAGTGCGATGCTGTAACGGACACGACCGTTCGCACCTGCGTCTCGATCGGTAGCGTATACCTGTACGACAAAGTTCATTATTCCAACACAACTTCGTTGATGTTAAACAATGAAAGCAGCGATAAAGGAGTTTTTTTATTTCGTGGAAACCCAAAGTTGCTCAAAATGGAGTAATTTTTGTAGGACAGTTGTTTGTTTGCTTCGTAAGATCGCAGTGTCGCTGAATATTGGTTTTTTTT
>JACEOJ010005606.1:0-23902 GCA_013761285.1 Campoletis sonorensis | reverse complement strand
TTCAAAACCTGGAGTTTTCACGTATTTGCATTATAACATCGTGAATTCATTTTAATGATTTTAGTATCTACTCTCCACTCCACTCATGTGACATCAGATAATAGAAGCTATCATTCACCAGCATTAACTTTTATTTTAGTTGTTCACAATATTGCAATATTCTGTTTTCAACTCCCGACTACCCGTACAGGCAAAAGCCGGGAGTTATGCGTTTGACCATGATCAGCTGTATTTCACGATTTTTGCAGTGAAAAGCTTCAACAGAATCCATAAAAAAATCGGTGTGAGAATAAAATTGAAAAAAAAAATTTAAACGAAGAGAAAATGGATGTCAAAAATAATTCGGAGTACGTACTTGGCGAGCTCGTAAGGCTGTGGCTACTCGTCCGGATAGTTCGTATACGGGTAGCATGTCCGGACGAATAAGCGATCCTTGGTCGTCCGGGTAAAGCGGATATCTCATTGGATAAACCGTATCCGGACGAATATTATTCATCCAACTATCCGGACGACTAGACACTGTCCAAGAATTAGTCACATGTAAAATTTTGAAAATAAACATTTCATCAACACTCCTTCTTTTTACAAGTTTTTATTAATGAACAAGATACATTTTGGTAACTGCTCTCATCACGCACATGATCACTTATGAGAAAAAAATGTCTCTTGATTGGGAACACGAACACGAGGGACATGCTTGAACAAGAAACTCGTCGCGTTCCACGATCTAAACATCAACACCATTGATATGAGAGTTCACACATTTTTAGAACGCTTGTCACTGAATTTTTGAGGTTACGTCGCGATGTATTTTCTAGCACTCATTCCGACTTGACGAATTCACGGCTTCATTGAAGTTATTTTATTTTATCACAAATCATAAGTGAATAAAACACGTTTTCGTTATTCATTCGACTTCAAAATAACTTTTTTTTACGCTTTTGCACTTTTCGTCTGTTGACACTTACACATAAACTTGCGACTTGTAGCAGCTGACACATCAGCAAAATTCCTATCACTCATTGAACCACCCAAACTCGCGATTTCATTCGTATTTTTTTATTAACCGAGTACCGAAATAAATCATTTTTTCCGAATGGAGAGATATAGCTAATAATCACGGACACTTCGAACTTATTACTTATTGACCGAATAACGAAATAAAGATTTTTTTCCGAATTTATAAAAAATTTGACAGCTGACACATTAGCAATATAGCTATAACCGTCAAACTCTCAAACTTTCCGGTGGATCGTCGGTAGGGAAGAACCAATAGGAACTCCTTACTTTCGTCGCCGAAGACCGGCTTCAGTAAAAATGCGTTTTAATGGGCATCAAAATGCTTTTGATTGTGTCGTCTGCGCGCATATACAGACACACGAAATATTTCAATGTGTTACAATTTTTGCATAATCTTGACAATGTGCAAAGTTTTTCATCAGCAAATACGCAACCAATCGTGCTGTAATTATAGCCTCAATCGAATAGGAATTTCTCAATAAGTCTCGATCTGTAATTTGGAATGATCAGGGATTACGAAACTCAGGAGATATGAAATGTCTCCTCAGTTTCGTGATTCGGGAAAATGACTTCAAGTTTTTAGCCCCACCATCGAAAATTGCTTCATTCAGAGAAAATAAACTCTGGCGAGCCGTAGGTCAGCAGACGACAGAGCTGTCAAATGTACTTGTCCCGAGACTCTGCCGAGTCTCTTGATAACCGTCCGACGTTCAGACTTTCCAGTCGATCGGTACAGAGTGAAGACGAGGCAATTGTGACCAATCGGAACCCGATGCTTTTGTCGCCGACGAACGGCTTCGGTGGAAATGGGTTTTGAATAAATGGACATCTAAACGCCTTTGATTGTGTCGTCTGCGGGCAAATACAAATACACGAAATCCCTTTTAACGTGTGGGAATTTCTGCATAATCTTGACCCTTTGCAAAGTTTTTTTGCAGAAAAAATGACATCAATCGTGCTGATTTAAGGCTCAATCGAATTTTTTTTTCATAATTAGTATCCAGTTCAATTTTTAAGTCATCGTCTGTCTCCTGAGCTTCGTAATTCGAGAAAAGTACCTCCAGTTTTTACACCCACTCCCTGCTGATGCTATTATCGCCGGGAACGGCTTTGGTGAAAATGGGTTTCAATTGAAATCAAAACGCCTTCGATTGTATGACCTGCTGCGTCCAAATACAGACACACCAAACCCTTCAATGGTTTGGAATTTTCGCATAATCTGGACCCTGTGCATAGTTTTTTCTCAGGAAATACGCAATCAATCGTGGTGTAGTTAGGTTCAATCGAACGGGAATTTCTTAACTAGTTGTCTCCAGTTCACTTTTGAAATTATCACGTGTCTCCTGAAGTTCGATCGTAACTCGACAAAATGACTTTTAGTTTTTACCCCCACCACCGCGAATCGTTTTATTTAGATATATTATCCTCGGATGCGCCTTGGACCATCAAACGGCAGACTGAGCTGTCAAATGTACTTGTCCCGAGACTCTATTGTGTCTTGATTTTTTATTCGATTGGTAGTTGTTTGTTAATGAAAGTTAGCTATATGGCTGACCCTTTCGAACCCATTTTTACAAAAGATTAAGGATTCGTTTGCGAATCATTTGGGCAACTTTAGGAAGCCTTCAAAAAATGAAAAAAATTATTAGGAACATACTTAAAACTATTTTACTAATTAATTTTGATTATTGTAAGTATTATAGGTTGGCTAAATCGAAATAAATGAATAATTCCGTTACTGCTGGTTATTTGGCGAAAAAGGGACCATCGACGGAAAAATTGTACGCGAAATAAAAAAAATGGCGTATAACAAAACTATGTACCGAATCTTATCTCGCAAATAACAATCTGGGGTATTAAAATCATGTACTAAATATGAATTATCGATATAGAACTGCAAGTTATTATAATTATGTACCAGATTCTGATTCCCGAATAAAGTTCAGGGTATTGAAGGTATGTACAAAATTCGATTTCCCGTTGTACAAATTGAAGTACCTCAAGTCGTACACTAAATTCCCATTTCCGGATCAAAATTTACGGTACATAAATATATGTACTAAATTTCAGATCCTGAATCAAGATTGAAAATAGTTAAAATAATTGGGCCAAATTTGCAAAATATATTTTGCGATTGAAATAATGTACTGAATTTCAGATCTTGAATTGGAATTTAAAGTAATTCAAATTATATACCAAATACCAGTTCACCAACAGAAATTTGGGGTACTGAAATTATTTTTCTTATTTAGATTTCTGTTTTTATAAATTTGGGGTATTCCGAATTATTAACTAAATTTCAATTCCTGAATGGAAATCACAAGTATTTGCATTATGTAGCGAATGAAAAATCGCAAATTCCAATTAAGTACGGAACAAATCACTCATTTAACATACTACTAATTTTACTAACTAATTAGCAATCCAAATTTTACTAATATTTTAACCATAATTAAAAATCCAAATTTCAATTCGAGTATTCAAAAATACTCGAATTTAAATTAGCGAATCAATTTGCAAAAAAATATCCATTTCTCTGATTGAAACAAAGAATATTGAAAATTGTAATTCCTAGAATTGAAGGAAAAAAATTAAATTTTGCTTTTAAGTATGAAAATTTTAACCCTGAATTTCACTTCCAGAATGAAAATGCAACTTTGATTCGCGACTACAAATAACCAAGCGAAAAGAGACATTCAGCACAGCGGTAAAACCATTTTCAGACAAACTGATTATAAAATTGCCTCGACCGGCTAAAGCAAATCAAAATTTCTGCTTCCACGCAAGCTACCCTTAGCAACACTTTGGGTTCATTTATATCGAAGAACAAAAAGGTATCTTATCAGCTTGGATAAATGATGACCGGATGAAAGTCCACATACCATTCTGTAAGACAGCGACGGAGCATGTTTATCAAAACTTTAATATAAGTATTCATTAGATGGTTTGATGAAAATGATGGTTTATGCTATTTTGCTACCTGATGTACCATGTGTATGAATTCTTATTATCGCTTTATTCATAATTTTATATTTTCTGTTTAAAAACATAATTCTTATATCCGATTTTAATTTTGTCTCAGTTTTTTATTTAATTTATGGTAAGAGTGAAACGAGCCTGCTCCTTGTTTTTTTTTTTTTTTCAAGGGAAAGTGAAAAGTAGATTGTCCACAGAATACTTTTTCACAATAAAGAATTTACCAAAAGAGTTTACTGTTACCAAACAATGAAAATTCGTATCAATTATTTGCAGAGAAAACAGTCCTGCCGTTGAGTTTCATATACCAACCATTATCTCTTATGCGAAAGAGACAATAGTTTTAATGTATTCATTAAGAATAGTAAATGGTCCATCGCGTCAGCTTTGGCAGTTTCATTCAGACCTCATGAACAAAGCGAAGAACCTGAATTCAGTTTACTACAGCCTGCGGTGTCTTCGGAGTAGGGAAAAATTTTGAAACAAACTTTTATTGCATCTCAGCGATAAGAATTTTAATGGAATGAAAAGACACATCGCCGGGAGAATGAAGTTGAAACTGAATAAAAACATTCATAGCAATTCTGGTACAATGCAAACTACAGAATTGAAGGAATATTCAATATCTTGATTTTTTTGTCATAAATGAGGTTTCACTCGAATCTTGCGCAAGCCTGACCGAGTCATGTCGTCATATTATTGCTGACATTTTAATGTATTAACTTGGCGAAGATGTTCCTTGAATACAACGTTCACATAACCAGCGAAACTCCAGTTGATAAGAAAAGCTGCATTGGAATGTCTAAAAGGAAAAGCATAAGAAGGTAGCCCAGCGTGTAGAATATTGAGAGTTTTTTGGTTGATTCGTAGACCGCAACTGAAAAGTATTGAAAAACATGATTCCACAAGAATAGTCACATGTAAATTTTTCAAAAAAAAAAACATTTTAACAACACTTCTTGTTTTTACAAGTTTTTATTAATAAACAAGATACATTTTGGTCACTATAGGCCTCATCACGCACACACTCTCTTTTACGAAAAATATGTCTTGATGTGGGACAAGAATATGAGGGACATGCTTGAAAAAAAAATCTCGTTGGGTTCCACGATCTAAACATCAACACCATTGATTTGCGAGTTCACACATTTTTAAAACGTTTGCCACTGAATCATTGAGGTTATGTTTCGATGTATTTTATAGCACTTAATCCAGCTACACGAATTCGCGGATTTTTTAACATTATTTAATATTTTTTCACAAATCAATTCATTGAAACACTTTTATGTTAATCACTTAACTTTAAAATATTTTTTTTTTTACGTTTTCGCACTTCTGTTTGTCGACACTTGAATATGAGCTTGCGACTTGTACAGCTGACACATGACCGAAATTTCTATCACTTATTAAATGGATCACCCAAAATCACGATCTTTTACGTATTATTTTAATCATTCACTGAGTCGAAATAACTTTTTTTCATGTACGTACTTCCGCATTTTCAGTTTGTTAACACTCGAATATAAAGTTGCAGCTTTGACAGCTGACACATTAGAGATATAGACATTGCAGTTGTGACAGCTGACACTTTAGCGATGTAGATAGGAACCGCACTTAACCCCGCACTACACACACTATCACAACACTCTTGACGAGTTCTTGACCTAACACTTTTTCGTCATCCACTGACGTTGACTTTTTTTTTGACGTCTTCGCACTTTTCTTTCGTCGACACTTGAACCCGAGACTCTGACGAGTCTCTTGAACTCTTTTCCAGATACCCGATTTTCGAACGTTTCTGAATATCCGCGAGATCAAAGGACACATACATATGAAGACGTATTAGTGTTATTCGTGTTACTCGTAACCAAAACTTTTTGTCAAATGGGAACACAGGGATATGTCGTCAGTCGCGACCAATCAGAAACACGATAGGAACATTGAGCCCTTTCTCTGTGTCATATACAAACACGCACGCATACTTCGATCATCGCATAATTTTGCCCGTGCAAAGTTTTTTCTCAGCAATTACGGCATCAATCGGGTTGATTTATGGCTCAATCGAAGGGGGATAACTTCATTAGTCTCCAGTTCAAATTTCAAATCATATGATTACGCCTGGGCTTAGTAATTCAAGAAAGAGTTTCCCCCCACCCTTGAAATCGTTTTATTCAGAGATAATATACTCGGGTGAGCCTCGGGCAAGCAGACGACAGACAGAGCTGTCGAATGTACTTGTCCCGAGACTCTACCGAGTCTCTTGATGAAACAGCACGACAAGTGCTAACATAAAATAATAATACGCGAACCGAGCTCGAGTCTTCGAAATAACGACGACCATCCGTACAAAAACAAAGGCTCTACTCCTCGCCGTAGCCGTCGCGGCCAAGGGGCGAGAGCGAGAGAGATAGAACAACAACAAACGTGCGCAAGCTGGCACTCGAGGCCACGCGCGGCAAAGCGGCTTCCCGAGCGTAGACAAAGGCACACGCAAACGAAAAATATATTTCGACAATCGGGAACCGCACGAAAAATTAGAAAATGGGGGTCGAGATCGAACTCTAATATTAATTAAACTAAACACGCGATTTTCGATAAATCGGAATAAATCCGGGAAAACAACGCGAACAAAATAATGCAAGATAAATTGACTTGAGACGTAGCGTAATCGTGAAACGATCGCCCTCTTCGACTGATACTAAAAGACTCTAACAACACGAGCAGGAAAGACCGGGGACGTTTGGCCGTACGCCCGAAAAAGGTGTCAACCCGCTTTCCTCTCGTAATTAAACGAAATATAATACGATGCAAAACCACAAAAATTGACTTTCGAAGAAGCGACTGAATCGCGATTGAAAGAGATGGAACGGGCTTACCGAGAAACTCGAAGTCCTGGAGAAGATGGCAGCAAGGAAAACGTCGAAGAAAAGGCAGAAGAGACCAAGGTAATAGTGGCAGCAGGCAGAGGGTAAAGACCAAGGCAAACGAAATGAAGGTAATGATGGAGGCAAAAAGGTTGTCGTCATCACTCCAGTCCGGTGTCCCACGAAGACTGAATTTGCGTATCTCGCAAATCACTCGACTCCCGTCCTCGCGCTACCCCCACCACCACAAGTCCCATGCGAGGCAGCGCTAGCACCATGGAGAGTATACTGAAGGAGTCCAGTCTCGGCGTTCTGGCATGTACGTAAAAGTGTCGCCGAAAAGTAGTTCCTCGTAAGCGGCGCTGCTGTACCTACGTACGATGTGCTATATACACGAGTCTGTTATGCGCAAGCGTCATGCGTCGGTTCTAGCTAACCACAGCTGACAGTTCTTTTTTGCTTAACCTCCGAAAATTTTATTTACTTTAGAATGAAACCCCGTATGTATATCATCTTAAAAACCCCATTAAGTATTTTTTTACTAAATTAAAGCCTCAATAACCTTCTTGATTCAACAAAGAGAGAAATAAAACCCTCTTAAACAATTTAAATAGTATTTCCTTAGCTAATTATATGATTATGACTCAATAGAAGAGGTGACAGCGTCCGTGAGCGAAAGTTGCAGGGTCGAGAGATCAAACCCCCATAACGGTGATTTTTTTTTCTCACAATTTTATTAATTTTTTTTCTCCATTTTATCAGTAATTTACGGTAATTATTAATTGCATTGGTTATAAAGGCACGCATAGATTAAAATGTAATTGATTTTAACAAATCATAGCAACGAATCTATTAACGTTTCTATAGCGACGTATCTATCAATGCTTATCTACCGCTCTAATTAATTGGAGATTAATTAAAGATCAATTGAATACTGTATTTATTTTTTATTTTTCATAATAATTTTATTTTTGAATAATATTTTTGTGAGACAACGTCACACTTACTTAACATGTAATTTTTAAATAAAATGATCATGAATCGATTGATTGCAGTTTTGAGGAAAAAATTTGACAGAGGCTTAAAATGTTTTTTTGGAAAAAAAAACATTTCGAAAAATAGCAACCATTTTATTCCGAAATCCAAATGATTGATTAATATTTATAAGTTTACAAGTGGAACACTTTTGAAAAACCAGTATTCCACCGACTTTACGTTTAAAACTTCTGCCGTATGGTGTAAACGCTAAAAGAAATCCAACCTCCTTCATTTTTTGTCTACTGCTGCTTGAAAAAAAAAAATTGATCCATATTAAGAATTCAAAAAATGTAATAATAAATGTTGTGCAAACAGGAAAAATTCCATGAATTGTCAGTTCAGTTTTCCTCCTCCGCCAGTTATTTCCACCATCGACGTTTATCGTGACAGTTTGTTTTACGTTAAAAAATTTTGGTAGCCCTGAAAAGGGCTGGTTGCATCAGGACATTCGTGTCCTCCGAAGAATAATCGTATCCCCGTTGATAGATGTGGAGTCCGTTTTTGTGCACTGGAAAAAAAACATATATATATACACACACACACACACACATATATATGTACATTGAAATCGCCGAAAGATGAAATACTCTTTTAAACAATTAAAAAATAATCCGTAAAATACTATTTTTGAACTGTACTGAAATCGATTTTTTTATACGAAGAGCTTGTGAAATCACGAAAACTTGAGGATCCCTTACTGGTTAACCTGTAAAAATGATTAAAGAACGAAAAATCTGTTGTCGATAAAAGATTTCAAATAAAAACTTTATGATATTATGAAAAGAAAACATAAAATAGGAAAGAAAGGCGACAATTATTGTAGTAACTGAGCGATACAACCTTACTCCGAGTTAATTAACAGCTAGGAGGAACAGCTTTCTCCTCAATTCTTAAAAAGAGAGAATGAAAATATTTTTAACTGCGTTGAACAACAAATTGATTTTTAAAAAAATTATTCTGTAAGTACCATTAGTTAGATATTATAAGCACATTTGAAGACTTACCAATGCGGCCCTATCCAACGCTGAGAAGTGCTGAATGCTTAAAGCTTCGCGTTTTTACGAAGCTTCTTTGTTTTAGTACGCGCCTCCTTGTTATTCGCGTTAAAGGACTTCGCCAAAAAATTACCGCGCATGAGGATATAGAAGTCAACGATTTTACGGGTTGTCTCCTTCCAATGCTCCCCACATCCAACCATCGGCAAGCCTTTCAATTCGGACAATCTCTCCAAAACTGTATGGAGAGTATCGATTTGAACACCGAACTTACCAACAACGTCCAAAACCGTTGACTCCATTATCTCTGTGAGTCGGAATAAGGCGTCACTAGGGTGCAGCAAACCCCCGTACTGGTCCATGAGGTTGATCATGGCGTCCCTTGAATCTGCTGGTTCACGGCTGTCGGATTGCAATGCTCGAATGCAATCTTGGCACTTGATCTGCTTCAACATTTTGCGCACTACAAAACCAGCGAGATAGGCCTGCACCTCGGAACTCGTACGAGTTACGTCATACGTATGATCATGCACGCTATCGTTCCACCACGTATTCATGGAAAACGATAATTCGTAATCATGATCTAGCTCATGCGTTTCCAAAGGTGCATCCTCGGCATGACCTTCCTCGAGCAATCGATCTAGTTTTTGCAGCCACTCAGTACGGGGCTTTCTTGCTTCAGCCAACGAATCTTTCGTTTGCATCAACACTTCCAGCAACTCCGTGCCACTGACGTTTGAATTTCTCGGTGGCTTTATCAAAGAGTAGCTCGAGAGCAGGCGGACCAACCGCATGAATTGTTCAGGATCTGGATGCTCATTGCCTCCTAATCCTCCTCGCACAATCCCAAAGAATCTCTGAAACAATATCACAGGAATATTTTTTCAGGTGCTCTGTATTAATCTCACCGCCATCCACACGCCATTAGTGTTATGTACCTCCAATGCATCTTGGTTCAAACGGGCTGTCATCAGAAACTTGAAGTTATCTTCTTTTTGAAGAGCTTCGAAAATTTCCAATGTAGCGCCCAAGGTAACCTTCAAGCCATTGATCGTACCTGTGGATATGGGCATCTCTTTACTCTTCGTAATGGACTCCCATTCCCTCAAGTACGCGTCGAACTCAATTATCGCCTAGTTATGATAGCAAATACAAGTGTACGTTAATAGTCATGCAATGGACGGAAAAAGAAACGAGAAATAAAAGTGAAAGAAGACCATGATATTCTCCACGTAATTCACGTAACATGTGTACTGCAATCCAAAATAGAAAAAGAAAGACAAGAAACGAATAAATGATGATGCGGAAACAAGCGAAAAAGTAGAGGAGTCAATTGGGAAGTGTTGCGCTGGCCACCATCTCATGTCCAAGATGCAGAAATCAATTCACCCATGCAGACGAAACAAAAAATCGAAACATTGAATAGTCAATTAACCCTAACGCTTACTTCAGAGACCAATTTTTACCGTTCGATAATGCAATCCATGTTTTAGGTAGAAAAACACAAATTTCCACGTTTTCATTCGACAATTGTCGCTTTTGCAAACAAGTTGCGTCAATCGAGATGTACAAATTTTTTTAGGTTTTTTCCCAAAATAAAGTTTTCGATTTCGATTGCCAGAAATTGTACGAATGTCGTTGCGAGGCTCAAAACTTGAATTTCCCAGTCCCACGACGACCAATTATCTAAAGCTAAACGACAATATAAATCGGCGAGAAAATGTCGGTTGATCCACAGCAACAATGACAGAGATTCCAACGGAGATGGGCTGAACATTCCAGGAGTTTTCAAAGTTTTCGAGCTAAATGCTAAAAATAAGTTAAAAACTTTTGTTTGAAACAAGTTGTCGAAATCGTAAGTCTAGTAGGGATATTTATCTAATGATCGCTGTATTCTCCAGAAGTTTGAATTATGTATAGAGATCAAATTTGTCGATTAGTGATTTTATATCCTCTAGCAACGATTGAGAAACAAAACTCTGCGAGAATATCGATACGAATAAAACTAATACCGAAAAAATAACGAGAAAAATATTGAGATCCTTCGGCATATTATGGAACGATTACATAAATGACATAAATGATAACATAAATTCAATAAATGGCAATTACAATTTTTTACGAAAAGGATTTCATCCTGTTGCGAAACAAGAAGTCAAAATAGCAAAACTGAGTTTTCATTTTTCAATATTTCGAAGTGATAGAGAGAAACGATAAGTACTCATTTTAAATTTCATTATTAACGTAGCTTTCAAAACATACCTTCCTCCGCGAACAGTCTTCTGAATCACGCAGAGCATCGAGGGGAGTACGTGACATCATGGCCGTGATTAGGTTGTCAATTCTTTCACACAGTTTTTGTGTTGCCTCCGAGTCGAATAATTCGGGGCATTCTGGCTTCTGTCGATACAGTTCCATTGCGACGCGAACTGGCAGCGAAAATAACTGAAAATAATAGATAAATTCACCGTCTTCTTCAAATTGGAATGAAATTCAATCAAAAATAAAATAAATTGAAATAAAATGTAACGGACAGGATAAAAAAATGAAAAAGCAATGCAAACCCAAACAAACGTACTTGAAAAGCTAAGGGGACGTTCATTTTTTGATATCCCATAGGATTTAAGTGAGCAGGTGTCAGACGGTAGGCAACTTTCAAGTTGGGTTTAACGAATTGCTCGTATTTCAGCAACGCCTCCCAGTGCTTCTTTTGTACAATGCCATCAGGCGTCTGAAACCATGCGTAATATAAAAATCTTCCCTCAATTCTCTGGATTTTATTTGAGAAACGAATTTATTCTATAGATCCTCTTATCACGATTTAAAACGATTTGATATCGGAGTCCTTGCAAATTATTATCTTAACTGAATGTATGATTCTCTTCATAAACTTTTATTTTTTATTCAAAGTAAACAAATTTAAGAAGAACATTTCAATACTGCAAAGTTTTTAATTAACACGTGTGCGGTGACCTCACATTTTCAGGCTAAACAGGTACTAAACAGGTATGCTAAACAGGTAAACATTTCTTATGCATTAATGTAATTGAATTCGATTAATTGGGATTCCTTTTAATTAGTTGCAATTTTTATTAACTAGACCTTAAAATTGTTGTTTTCTCAAGTACACAGATGGACGAAAAACAAATGTTATGCATTATTATGTGACGCGAAGCACGTGTTTCTACAAAACATTTTAGAGTGTAATTGGTTACCTGAAACGATCTGCGTGCGGTTATGCCATTTCGGAAGCATTTCAGCAAATGAGGGAAATCAGATATCATCCACAGACGTTTATTGCGATCGCATGGATGCTCGCAACTGAATTTTCCGTCTTGTATTCCTAATATAGACCACACTCCTCTGTTCCATTGAGCCCCGTCCGTGGTGACGACGTCAACATGATATCCGGAGTTTTTAAGCAGAACGATGCACTCCAAAATGAGTTTGTGCAATATATTGCTCGTCACCGAGCCTCTGCTGAGGAAACAACCGAGTGACTGCACCCATGATCCTCGGAAAGGCTGGAACATAAAGACCAAAGCGTGGTCTGCACGTGTGGTCTTTTTATCTTGGGGAGTATATTGCCCGAGATTCACAAAACCTCCAAACTCCAATGTCTGCTTGTTGAACGAAATAGCCTCATTCAATTTCATCTCGTCAGCAAGAAGTGTACCTTAAATAACGAAATTGAAATAGATCATATACAAATATTATAAACCATGCAAACAAAAGAAAACCTTTCAAATGAGCATGTCAAGACGAAACAAACACAGGAAAGTTTGCAATCAAAAAAATCGTGCAAATGTAAAGTAATAAAAAATATTCAATATTAGTGTGTTTAGTTTGTTGAGAAAATGTGAATAAAGTAAGTACAGTGAATATGTTAAACAAATTCTTTCGAAAGTCCTTCAACGTTAAAGTTTCTAAAATTCGATACCTCGTTTTTCAGAGGCCTCCATGCGTGAACCCTTTATTTTCATGCCCTCAAAAATCGCAGTTTGGAAGCCATACGTTGAAGAACTTATCTTCTGAATATATCGGCTCAATGTTTCCCTGCAGGGAAGTGGCAGAATTTGACGATCTCGAATGTGATCGTACAACCCGCTGTTCTTGATGCGCATTAATAGACATTCATAGATCCAATCAATCGTGTACCTGCGCCCTTTACGGTTTCCCACCTTTGCCGCCTCAAAACAAGTTCGCACGACTTGTTTTTGAGATTCCGGTAGAATGGAAATGCGGTCCTCCAGCGTGTCATTCTCGATTGTCGAACAACTCTGCTTCAGATTGGCCACATCCGCGTGTAATTTTTTTGTCTGTAAAATAAAATGAGCTCTTAAACATCGACATTTCAATTTCATCTGTGGAAACAACATGAACAATAAAGAAGCGTAAATTTTGGATTAAATTGCGCAGAAATGTTCATTTTTGACACATCATTCAGTTCAAATGGGGACAATTTGTTACTTTTCCCGTACAATTCTTAGATAATACAATTTAGTCAGATTTCAAAGAATAGTTCTTATCAATCGAAATACTGATTACCGTTTGTTGAAGACGTTTGAATTTCCTCCGAGTCGAATCTGCCTTTTTTCGTGCCCGGTCCTGCTTAAGGGCCCATTTCCTACGTCGTTCAGCCCTTTTCTGCAGCTTCTTACGAAGACGTTGGCACGACTCGCATCTCGAATTTTGCCGGTGATTATCGCCCGTTTCATCAGAATCCAAAATGCCGATGCAACGAGGATCTCTACTGTAATTAATAACAGAAAAGGTCCATTGAAACGATAAAATAGAGAGTACATTTGTATACCCAAAAATGGAAGGTAATCACCTTTTACTCTCCATGCCCGTTCCACTGCAAATTGAAGTTTTGTTTAAAACTCCGAGGTAACGGCGGATGTCGTTCATGGACGTTGCCCGATCGTTCAACGGTATTACCGTATCCGAGACCGTCCGGATCTGTAAAAATAATTTAAACATTAAACCCATTTATTTCAGGTAAATAAAATCTTGATCGATATCACGATTGAAATTAGATAATTACTTGTAAAGTCAGATCCACAGTAACCTCCAAATGAAGCACCGGATGGAAATTCGATCGACCCAAGAGCGTGAAAACCAATCCAGATGACTTTTGAGTCCATACCCACGATTCAGGTAGCAGTCCTCCACTCAATTCATCCTTGAGGATATCCATCGTAAAAGCAGTTACAGCTATCTCAACGTTATTCAATATTTCTCCCACCCAGGATTCAGTCGGCCCAGACGTTTCTGTATGTGTGGTCGCGTTCGGAACGATTGGGTCAATCCTCTGCGCTTCTTCTTCGGCAATAACGGCGTTGTCCTCTTGATCCATTGTTTCTCCATTGTCATTGTTCTGCTGAAATTTTGAAATCGTTTTAATTATTTACTTGTTAATTGTATTATACTACTAGCTCATCCGGCGAACTTCGCTCGGCCAAACAGTCAATGATACACCAGATTTATGATTTAAAAAAATTAATACAAAATGATTAAATTAAATTCTTTATTATAACATAAATTAGATGTAAAGAAAATATAAATTGAATACGTTTCGAATCCTAATTGCATTACGGCTTCTTCGGGCTTGGTCGCGGCATTTTAATAATAATATCGACACAATAAAAACCATAGACAACATGACGTGCGCTGTCAGTTGGGTTTTGTTAGTAATGAACGGCTAGATTATTGTTTTGATTTTTTTTAAATTGAAAAACATTATATTTTAATACTTATTATCCTATTCCGGACTAAGAGAAATCCGAAAAATCAAATCTCATAAAAATTGGTCCAGCCGTTCTTGAGTTATAAATGGAGTAACTAAGACGACTTTGTCTTATTATATATAGATTATATTATATTAAATATATTATTATTTTTCTTTTGTTCTTGCGTATACTCTTGTGGGTTTTTACGACCCCATCCCATCGCTTTAACTTCATTCATTCCCCACTTCACTGTTCCTATTATATTTATTTTTATTAAATTGAATCAATATTATTTGTTGAATTTTTTATTGATTTTTTATTGAATATTTGATCATGCAATCCCTGAGGAATATCTTAATCATCACGTTAAAATTTTCTTGAAAGAAGTTCGAGAAACCTAAGATTTTTCATTATAAAAAATAAAATTGGAGAAAAAGAACGACTGGACAATGTTTGCACAACTCGAAATAACAATTTCCTTTGGTCACACGAGAAAAAAAAAACAAATGTCTTTTCCATTTTGAACATATAAGCTCAAATCTACCAATTTCAGCTTAATTCTGAATTGTGACAGTTCTTAATAAATCCAATTCGATTGTTATTGGTTGTGGTTCCATGTCGTTCACTTTTTCTAGTGTTCGCTCACTGGTGGATGTAGGAATACTTACCTCGCAATCTATCGGTTGAGGCTGTTGAGAAATTGGCACTGCGTCATTTTTCAAATGCCACCTAAGTAGAGGCGACTCATATGTGGTACCATCAGCCAGGACGATTTTGTCGCACTTGTTAATGGCATCCTCTGAAAAATGGAACTGGCAGACAAACTGGTTAATATCCAATTCGCAGCCAAGGACTCTTTTCCACTGACTGCGCCTGTCATCGCTCTGCACAAACAAAAATAATAGACAAATATTAAAATACATTATCACAGTATTACAGTACCTACGGTTTATTATATTATAATATAAATATAAAGCAGCGGTTACTAAAAAATTAATACATTTACCTTTGGAACAGAAAACAGAGTTACTCTGCGCAGTCCTAATCTTTTTCGCTGTCTCTCATCTTCGCCATGTCCACTGCGGCAACCTGTCACAGCGCACGTTTTCCCCATCCTGTAAAAATAAAAATACAAATACTTTCAATTCACAGATTTTGATTTATCCAGAAATAGTTTCGAACAATTGGAAAGTCTAATTTGCAGAAGGAGAAATAAATGTTTCTTACCTTCAATCGCCCGTTGGTTATGACCACAGATCGTTCCAGCAAATAACCTAAATCTTCACTGAAAAATAAAAACAAAACAATAATCAGATTAGATTTATAATTATAGAGTGAATTTCGGAATACTCCCTCCTTATTGCTTAAATTCGCCGTTGCAAAAAATCGATTGATTCCACAGGAGTACAACAACTTTTATGTGCTCGTGATTGCTTTTTGTGCTCCGTTTGTTTACACCATATGAGAGTTTAAATCGTTTGACAGGCGCGAAAACCCTTTAAAGCGCCGCCATGACGGTCAGTTTCACCATGTGCATGTACTATATCACTATATATCTAGTACGTAGCTACAATGCGACGCCTAGTGACCGTATTTGACACTAGGCCCAGCGACCGATTTACGGACGTTTCTTGTACAGGCCTGCTATACGAAGATTGGACTCCTTCAGTATACTCTCCATGGCTAGCACGCTCTAGGCGCGAACTAGGCTGTCGGCGCGACACGTGTGTTACGCGGCAAATTTGAATGTCGCGCGACGCCGATTGATCGGATCGACGACGCGCGACTCAATTAATTGATTCCCCCGTTCTACCGCTGATCGTTCCTCGTCCGGTCCTCAACCCCTACGTTTTGGGTCGTACATCCGATGTCTTCCTCTTGGGGATCCGGGCGACGTCCATGATGGGACGGAGGGGAGGCCCTCCTCGCGACTCGTGGATCAGTACGAGCCGTGATGAGCCCACACGCCACCAGGCAAAACAGCACCTCCGACCCTAGGGTAATCCCGAATCCCACCTGAACGAGGCACCGGGTAAGCGGACCGCGACATCGGAGGTTACGGCCATGGACGGTGCAACTCTCGGTTGCTACAGTGAGGAGGCCACGGGGGGCATCAATAAACGGCCACATTACCAGCGTGGTCCTCGGGCCGTCCACCAGCAAGCCGCGATGAACTCGGCTTCAACGTTGTGACGGGGCCGAAAACCAGCAAAAGAACGAAGCGGCAGAACAAGGCAACAGGCACAGATGTTTCCTCGCAAGAAACAAGCGATGTTGTGGCCGCGCGAGATACGGAACGAACTCCACAATAATTAATTGAGGAAAAAGGAAAAGGTAGTTCGTTTCTCGGCATCTCTAAAGGCTGTCAACTTAATAATAACTTAAAATTAATTAATTCGCTTAATTAAACGGTTACGGTATTTCTCGGCTCAAGCGGGGTTCGTCACAAATAAAAACATAAATATCAAAATTGGTGCTTAAAAATAATAATAATAAAAGAAATAAAAGGTAATTATAAATACGCCAAGTGAGTCTCCGAAAACACCAGGCCGGAGTAGCGACGAGTGTCGACCGATGCTGGACCGTAAACCCGGTTCACTGGTCGACAACCATTCGTACGAGTGACGTGGCCAAAAGTTACAACGGAAACGTTGAATAAATGAAAAAAATATTGAATGTTATATTCCATGGAATTAAAAAAAATAAATGCAACAAAAAATAGAAGGAAAAATGGGCCCATTGTGATGCCCCGCATAGCAACCACAAATTATCAATACTATATTCGATACGATAAAGTATGATCGAGCACATTCCTCGATCACAAGCGTGGGTCTATCGACCTCGAGCGAGCCAACCCCAAATCGCTGACGGTGCATCAAGTTCACCGAACGTTGAAGCAATAATCATGAAGCAATAATATCATAAGAAAGGGTAAATCACCAATATTCTGGGGGAAACTCGTAAATCATTAAAAGTAGCGACAACGCCCAAAAAAAGGCAGTCTGCGCTAACAAGTTAGAAGTCTACGACTATCTAACAACAAATTGGTCTCGAGGCAAATACACCTCGACTTTCTGAAACTATCTTATTCTCAATGAACCTCATAGTATTTTTGTACAATATTGAGTTGGAGATTGACTCATTTTGGCAATCCTCGAATTACCTGTCCTCGACAACTCGTCCCTACGTTGACGAAATTTGCGGGCATATCACCATGATGGGACCAGCGTTGAAGTTCGCAAAATTCATCATACTATTTTCGAGAAGTTTTTGGAAGAAAAACTATGTTTAAAAAAAAAAAATTCCAATTGAATATCGTTCAGTCCATAACCACGTGAAATGGCATGGAATGCGTCACATCTCTTTTTCAACAAAAGCGTTTCTGCATCATTTTCTTATTTCAGTCTGATCATTTCTTCTCCACTCATTAGTTTTTACATCTATCTATCTCACTGGCACTCATTGTCTTGTCCGATTAGCTCTCTCCCATAGTCTGTATTTCTCCTTTTACCATGTCTTTCATACGCATGGATTCTACGCGAATATCTGCGGACCTCCTACAGCGAGTTAATACGTCGGTTACGTTGAGAGGGGAGAGGGAAGTTCTCAGTAATATGGCTAAGAGCGTTTCAAGTCAAGGGGAGGCTTTCATCACTTGCTCTAAAAATTAAAAGACCGTGAACCAATGCGTAATAACAAGCGTCATAAAACAAGCATTCTGGGACAATATGAATGATTAGTCGATGCTGGTTCAAGACAAATTTTCATGTAAGCTTGACGTGTTCGGAGAATTTTTTCAATCGATGGATAAAACCGCCCTCTTTGATGGATACTATGGTACTTTTAATCGTTGCGTTTACTTTCGATCAAAAGAACGTGGAAAACGTTTTATTGTGCCCAAGTATTACTGTGCCAGTCATTTTACTGCTATTGCCAAACTTACAGTTACATAAACTAGCCTATAAGAAACCAAAAATTTAAACATATATGTTTTTCAGAGCCAGAGGTACCAGAATCGAATTTCTAGTCTATTCATGGTGCAGTAATATGTACGGTCAGTATAGAGCTATGAATAAAGCCATTGCAATCCAACATCAGATGGTGAACTGGGCTTGAACGTTAACTGGTGGATTATTCACAAATGCACAATTAAAAATTTACTCGTCTACAATTCTGAGCAAATACCACCGTAATACATGTGCGTAGACAAAGGCTTGTCTGGCAGATCGACTCTGTATTTTGAATAATAAATGGCAAAGACTTTATATGTAGCACTGCAATAGCCTGATGAATGCAGTGACGAAGGTTTCAACACTCTATGATACCTTCTTGAAATCTTCGAAGATTCCGAATTTCACGACGTAGTTCTGTCAACTTTATTATCTGATCTACGAAGTAGAAGTAAAAATACATCTGCAATATGACCGTAACTGACATGACCGGTGCTAGTCATGAAAATAAAAAAAAACATTGGGGACCCGAGCGACATATCACCATCAACCGGGAACCAGGACTCAATTTGGGGTTCAGTATCGTTGGAGGAAATGTAAGTACCTAATTGCTAATTTGACGTTAAGATATTATGACCTGCATTGTTTTTTTTTTTTTTTCACTGCAAATTTCGGGGAGTACGATAGTTCATTTACTATTGATAAGGTATGAATGCGTCTCATACAGAGGGATTCAAGAATTTGAGTCCCGTCAAAAATTTATCGCACCAAGAAAAAAAAAGAAGAAAAAAAAATATTTCAAACTTCTTGGATCGTTTATGCGATTCTGGTAATTTGAATGGACCAAAACAATTATTACCTTGAACTGAGAATTGAGGTGTTGTGCCTGCGACGACGGTTAGGTGGAAACGTGTTATCGCGAACGGGTGTTCGGGTATTTTGGCCAAAGCCAAGGAAAAATTCAACTCAATACTTTTTGGACTTCACGACAAGTTTATTTAAGACGAATAAAAAATTAAGAATGCCGGTATGCAGTTACCTCGAGACCAAACAGTGTTGTATTGGATCTCAGACTGTTGATACCTTTTCGCAGACCACCTAATTGAAGCGTCGGTGGATTTGCTTAATTATGCAGTTTGATTAATTATTCGAAAATCGTTCGAATGGTTTTATTTTATTATTTTTTTTCATGGGCTGCTTCAGTTGGTCACTGCCAACGAAGTTCCGTCGAGAAAGGATGAAATTTTTTAGTAATTCACTTTTTATCAACCACAAATGAAAAAATGCACTCCACATCATTAAATAACGCACCTTGGACTTATAAAATATTTTATAATTGATCTGGATCCTCGCACATTCAATGAAATTGGCGTAATCCGTAGAAGCAATTTTCACTATTTAGTTCCAGAAGCGACGAGTTATTTTTTTTACGAAATGTGTGTGTGTGTGTGTGTGTGTGTGTGTGTGTCTGCGTGCGTGCGTGCGTAAGTGTGTGTGTTTGTGTGTAAAACCAATTAATAGAATTTTATCAATTTCACTGCTGTACCGGGATCATTATCTTTGACATTTTTTTCAGCCCACTGATTTATTTTCCTTCCGACCAATCAAATTTTTCTCTCGGCGTCTGTTCCTAGACTGATTTTATTTTTATTTTAGTAAATTAGTAACTCTTTTTAAATATCAATTTTTTTGTCATTCCATCTTTAACCCGTTTTCGAAGTCAATGGAATACTTGTCCTATTATTGCTATTGAAGATTCTAGCACTGTATGTAAATCGTTGTCCAACTAATTTTTTGAAGACTTTTTTTATCGTTCATCCCAATTAATTTTTCTCTTCAGGACTTTGCATTTGCAGCCAGTTTTCATTTTCATGAATTGGTAACTCTTTTCAATTGCCAACTTATTCTTTTGATTTTTTTTCTGAAGCTATTATTAAGGAACAACGAAACATTGGTCGTATTATTAAAATTCGAAATTTTAGTGCTGAACGTAACGGATTCCCTCCTTCATTTTTCGTTCTCATCGAGTTATTTTGTGTGACGAGGCACGGTCCAGCAATAATAAGCGAACAAAAAGGTGATCCGAGTGGGACTCGATCCCGGGACTCGCGGAGTCTGAGTCCAGAGCGCTAACCACTGCGCTACGGGCCACCTATATACTTCCATTATTGCCAGACCGTCACATTTGTTATGCGACAAATATTTTTCTAGTTCGTTTTTTTTTCACCAGATACCAACAACGAAAACAATCTTGATATTCTTGACTCGTACTTGCAATTTTTCTAAAATTATGAGCTTTTTTTGAGCGGTTTCTGCGGGTTTTTTGGATTGGGAGCAGAGGGTGGTCAATATTTTACTAAGGTTTTCGTCGGGTAGGGATATTGTTAAATTTTATTTCTGCTGGCGTGTGCGAAGTGCAGACGGGCTTAGCATTGGCACGGTACTGACGCCAGAGCTACCAATACTGGCAGGCAACCAAGGGCCAACAGTTGTTCAAAAGTCAATCAACATAGGGACAATCTCGGGTTGTTAACACCGGTCCAACTTGCGGTGCCATGAATCGACTCGACTTTGTTTACAAGCACCGACCCAGAACAGAAGCCCAATTTTGGGACATCCACTATTGCCAGTCCTGAGACGAATCTTGAATCAATACTCCGCCGATACATGCCCATGTATCGTTTGGAGACTTGGCTGAGTCTTCGCTCAGTACTGTTGCCGGAGCTTATCAGACCGTCAACCTGTCAACAGCCAGTACTAGCCCAAGTGAAAAAACAATATTGGAACAATCTCGGGTTGTTAATACCGGTCCGACTTATGGTGCCATGAGCATGCTCGGCTTTGGTCGGAAGCACCGACTCAGAACAGGAGCCCATTTTGGGGCCAATTACTTATTGCCAGTGCTGAGACGAATCCTTAATCAAATTTTCGCCGGTACATGCCCATGTATCGGTTGAAGACTTGGACGAGCCTTTGCTCAGTATAAATGCCAGAGCTTGTCAGGATCTCAACGAGTTAAGAGCCAGTAGCTGTCTAGTTAGAACAACAATGCTGGGTAAATAGTAGGTCATTACTACCAGTCCAACGTATGGTGTCACGAATCGGCTTGACATTGTTTATGAACATTGGCCCAGAACCAGTGCTCAGTTTTAGGCTAGAGATTATCACCAGGCCAGAAACAAACCCTAAAGTCTCAATCTTTAGTTGCATAGTTCGATGTAAGGATGATGTAAGGATGTAAGGCTTAACGAGGTTCATGCGCCATAATTATAATAGTATGTACAAAGTAACGGCAAAATCATCAGATACAAATTTTTCCATGATAATTTTTTGAAATTTTGCGTGACTCTTCTTGAGTTTCGTATTTTAATGTATAAAAAATTTGAGAAAATTTCACCGTTTGGTAATCGAGATATTCAGTGTTTACAATCGCATCTTCAACATGAGATCTTATGGGAAGTTATGAAAAAATACGATTTTTCACAACAAATGTCTCGGTTTCTAGACTGTAAAACTTTGTCAAATTTTACCTACAGTTGAGTATTATTGCGAAAGAAGGTTCATATGAATTTTGAATAATTCAACTTGGAATTCGTCTAACGCATGCCCAACGCGTGAACCTCTTTAAAGAAAGGTTTAACATCCTCTATGAGTTTATGACGAGTTTGTTATCGAGAAAAAAATCAACATATATTGAGTCATTTGAAATTACATATTTGTGTGTGAAAAATGTGATTTACTTGGCCCGGTTAGCATCTTCAATGGCTTTGCCGCCCTCACGATCTCCCGCTCCCGACAAGTACCTACTTGTCGCCGTAAGAATATCTTTGTGATCGGCACTTTCGATCCTTTCCTTTATAACATCTGAAAAAATGTTGTACAGTCTTTTATTGATTTTTTTTAGCACAACATAACGAAATATATATTCGTTGTTCAAATACACTAATAAAGCGACGTACAAAGAATATTATATCGTCTACTCTAAATTATTATTTTCATTTATAGTCTTTTTTTAATAACATAAGAAACTTATGTCAGAAGGTCATATACGAATAAACGTGCGTAGTACTAAAATTTATTTTCGTAACCCCGTTCGGTCCTTTCTTTCCTGTTCCTGAGTACCGTTCTTGCACCGCCTTCATTATCAGACTCCCAAGCACTTTCCGAACAGCTTCCTTGGCGTTCGACGATACGCCGATCGTGTCCGCCATTATTTCCTTCTAGAATTGATATTCAAGATGCGGAAATATAATAATTCGCGAATTGTAAATATTAGAAGTGATTTAAAAAATTGTGACGTCACAAAAGTGCTATATTCGAGGATATAAGAGTACAGTAGCGCTTGTGCTGACTTCTTTAAAAAAATATTTCATGGAAATATGATAATGAAACTTACCAAAGCAGTGTCTTTTTCTTTATTATTCTTTATAGCTGCATCGAATTCCACAAACGCATCGTAGTTAGAAATCGGAAGTTTTATTCCTATTGTCTCTTTGTGTTTCTTGAGCGTCTTGCCTGGTCCCGGTCCTTTATTTAATACTATTGTATTTTTAAGTGATTCTACTTTTTTATTCAAATCGTATAAAACGCTCTGTTTCGCTCCTTTAATTTTTCTGGAGAGGCTTTTATACATCTTCTCCATATTTGTTTCGAGATCATTTAAACGCTTCATCACTTTAGCGTGCGATGTCACTTCGTCTGAAAATTCACATGAAAATACACAATAAAATTTAGAAAATCCAATATGTTTTTGTATGAGATAATCAAGAGGTCGTTTCAAAAATTCACGACGATTAAGAAGCTTCATATGGAAAAATTAACATCAACAAGTTTTAACTTGTTGATTTAGAACACAAGATCTTGGAACAGAAATCGACGAAAATTACCTGCGTTATGCTTGGTCTTTGGCCTTGCGGCTTCGGAGACTCTTTTGCGTTTTACTCCTCTTGGCGCAACAGCATTCGGTTCGGAATCTAAACGTACATCAAACATAAACATAATACTTTTGAAATAACATTGGCGCTTAGGAGTACGCTAGCTTTTTTTTCTCGAAATTTTGCAGTCGAATTTTATTCATATAGAGATGAGCAATGACAAAAAAATTGAAATCTACCAAATTTGAACAAATTCACGAAAATTACTGTTAATTTTTTTTCCATTCGAAGCTGGGACCGTTCATTCTCTTTATTGTGGAATTATCTTCAAATTAATAATTAGTGTTTTTCAGTTATAGTCTTTTTTTTTAACATGAGAAACTCAAAAAGCAAAACAATGATGAAAAATTTAATGATTAAACGAACTTACCTAAGTGAAGTTCTATCATAATT
>JACEOJ010005600.1:64664-84662 GCA_013761285.1 Campoletis sonorensis | reverse complement strand
CGAAATTTTGGGTGCAGATTTGTATTCGGCGACCCCGAATCCCCCGAGTACCAACTTTCGCTTTTATATCAAACGAATTTCGCAGTTATTTCTCGCCATATAGTATCCGCCATCTTGAATTTCCACATTTTGATAGTAGATTTCTGATTAGCGACCCCTAAAACCCCCGAGTACCAACTTTCGCTTCCATAAAAAAACTTTTGAATTCATGGTCCGCCATGTTGGATCCGCCATTTTGAATTTCAAAAGTTTGGATAAATTTCGAAATTTTGAGTGCAGATTTGTAATCAGCGACCCCGAAAACCCCCGAGTACCATGTTTCGCTTTCATCAAACAATTTTTGCATTTGTGGTCCGCCATATTGGATCCGGCATCTTGAATTTATAAATTTTGGGTGCAGATTTGTAATTAGCGACCCCGAAAACCCCCGAGTACCATGTTTTGCTTTCATCAAACAATTTTTGCATTTGTTGTCCGCCATATTGTATCCGCCATCTTGAATTTCTAAATTTTAAGTGCAGAGCGGTAATCAGCGAACCCGAAAACCCTCGAGTACAAAGTTTTGAGCTAATTGCACGTAAGAAAAAATGTGTGTTTCAAAGGGTCAAATTGATATTTTTTTTGCGTGAATTATTCCGGCCTTACCATCTGTCAACACTCGGATACAATTTGCGACTGTGATTTACAAATTAGTTTAAATTTTACCCACTACGGATCTACGAGAAGTCCATAAAAAACACGCTGTTTACGCGTCTCGCACTTCACACCGCAAAAATTACCGTCAAACTTTCCGTGGTATGGGTACAGAGGAAAGGACCAATGGGAACTCGTTATACTTTCGTCGCCGGAGACCGGCTTCGGTGGAAACGGGTCTTAACCGGGGACATGAGGCTTTTGACTGTGTCGTCCGCGCGAATATACGGACACGTCGAATGCTTCCATGTGTTGGTATTTTTTGCATAATCTTGAGCCTGTGCAAAGTTTTTTCTCAGCAAATACGGCATCAATCGTGTTGATTTTAGGCTCAATCGAAAGATTTTTTCTTAAGTAGTCTCCAGTTCAATTTTCAAGTTCTCATCTGTCTCCTGAGCTTCGTACTTCAAGAAAATGACTTTCAGTTTTTACCCCCACCACCGCGAATCGTTTTATTCAGAGATAATATACTCGGGCGAGCCTCGGGCCAGCAGACGACAGACAGAGCTGTCAAATGTACTTGTCCCGAGACTCTACCGAGTCTCTTGATAATTCTTGATTATCTACGCTGACATAATCAGTAAAACCCAAGCTCAATATAAAATATCTAATGTGATGCTATAAAGAAAAAGGGAACGAGCTTAGTACAGCTTGCACAAACACAGCGCAGAAATTCGTTCTAGTTAACATGTTGCGTCTTCCGCAGTATTCGCTCCGTGCCTATTCATACACACTCACCAACCTGAGAATGTGTAGTCGTGTATATGCATATTGGTGGCGACGGCAATAGTGATGAGAAGACATTTTTGGGAGTGTAATTTTATGTATACACACGACTACACATTCTCATTTTGGTGAGAGTGTATGAGTAGGCACGGACCGAATATTGAGAAATTTGACACATTTTTTCATAAACTTTTCAATTCTTAGTGCCACAGACACGAAAAGTGAAAATACTTTGCACACAAGTCACTTTCAGATATTTCTCGAGTCATTGATTGTGAATTGCATCGACTGCAGATTTAAAATCAGCGACCTCGGAAATCCCCGAGCAACAACTTTCGCTTTGATAAACGAGTTTTGCATCAGTCATGGTCCACCACATTGTATCCGCCATCTTGAATTTTGAATTTTTCGATGCAGATTTGTAATCAGCGACCCCGGAAATCCCCGAGTAGAAACTTTCGTTTTTCATCAAACGATTTTCGCAGTTCTAGCGCGCCGCATTCTATCCGCCATCTTGAATTTCCACATTTTGATTGTCGATTTGTAATCGGAGACCCCGAAAACCCTCGAGTACCAACTTTCGCTTCTATCAAAAAACTTTTGAATTTATGGTCCGCCATGTTGGATCCGCCATTTTGAATTTCGAAATTTTGGATGCAGATTTTTAATCGTTGAACCCGAAAACCACCGCGTCCCAACTTTCGCTTTTCCTGAACGATTTACCCAGTCACTGTCCGCCACATTGTATACGCCATCTTGAATTGCGAAATTTTGGGTGTAGATTTGTAATCAGCGACCCCCAAGACACCCGAGTACGAAGTTTTGAGGTATAATTGCACGTAAGGAAATATAAATGCTTCAAAGGGTCAAATTCATCTTTTTTTTACGTGAATTATTCCGTATTTACCGTCTGTCAGCACTCGGAACAAATTTGCGGCTCTGACGTACAAATTAGTTCAAATTTTGCCCACGACGGATCTACAGGAAAGTTCGCAAAAAATACGCTGTTTACGCGTCTCGCACTTTACACTGTCAAAACTGCCGTGCAATACAAACTTTCCATGGTTTGGATACTGACTGAATGTAGTCATATTTCTGACCAATCGGAGCACAGGAAAATGATCACACTTGTGACCAATCAGAATCTCGATAGGCACGACTTTCATTGTGACATATACAGACAAGTCAAATTCTTCGATGTGTTGTAATTTTTGTATAATATCTTCAGCCTGTGCAAAGTTTTTTCTCAGCAAATACGGCATCAATCGTGCTGATTTGAGGCTCAATCAAAAGCTTTTTTCTTAATTAGTCTCCAATTCAATTTCCAAGTCATCATCTGTCTCCTGGGCTTCGTAATTCGAGAAAATAACTTTCAGTTTTTACCCCCACCGAAATTTACTTTATTCAGAGATAATATACTCCGACGAGCCTCGGGCCAGCAGACGACAGAGCTGTCAAATGTACTTGTCTCGAAACTCTACCGAGTCTTTTGATACCGAAGAATTTGACGTGTCCGTATATGTCACAATGAAAGGCCTCAGTCTGCCTATCGAGGTTCTCATTAGTCACGAGTGTGCTCATTTCTCTGTGTTCTGATTGGTCACGAGTATGACGACATTCCTCAGTACCCATACCACGGAAAGTTCGTGTTTGACGGTAGTTTTGACAGTGTAAAGTGCGTGACGTGTAAACAGCGTGTTTTTTGCGGACTTCTCGTAGACCCGGTGTGTGCAAAATTTGAACTAATATTTGTACGTCAGATTCGCAAATTTTCATCCAAATGTTGACAAAATTAACGTAAACAGAATATCATTTCGACTCTTCCAAGCACACATTTTTCCTTCCGTGCAATGAACCCAAAACTTTGCACTCGGGGGTTTTCGGGGTCGCTGATTACAAATCTACTCTCAACATTTGGAAATTCCAGATGGCGGATACTATATGGCGGGTGATAACTGCGAAAATCGTTTGATATGAAAGCGAAAGTTGGTACTCGGGGGATTCAGGGTCACTGATTACAAATGTGCACCCAAAATTGTGGAATTCAAAATGGTGAATCTAACATGGCGGACCATCAATGCAAAAACGTATACATGGAAGCGAAAGATTCAGAAAAAAGACGTTATTTCCTGGCCAAAAATCCGCTCCGCGGGTAAAAAAACCTTGGACAAGTACATTTGGTGATCCCCGTTGCCATATATTTTCACAGAAAAAAACCACCCAAAAAATTACAAAATTCTCAAAAAATGGGCAACATCGAGAATGATTTACATTCAGCCTTGAAATTTCTAATAAACATCAATAATAGGACAAGTACTTCATTGACGCTTGAGGATAGAGGACATAAAAAATAGCAAAAATTAGTTGGGCATTGAAAAGAGTAACTGAAATGTACAAAAATAAAAATTGGTCAGAAGGACTCGTCTAGGAAAAAAATCGGAATGGGAAAAAACTTGAAAAAAAAAATTTCAAACGAAAAAAATTGAATTGAAAAAAAAAATCGGCCTAAGTACTTGACGCGTTTTTTTGCTTAGGTAGATTCACGTAATGTATTTCTCATGGTACGAACTCGCCAAGTCCTTTGGGCGATTTTTTTTTTTTTTCAGTTTCACTTTTTTCGTTTCAAATTTTTTTTTTTCAAGTTTTTCCTCATTCCGATTTTTCTCTGGACTCTGTTTTGCTGACCGATTTTGATTTTTGTACATTTAAGTGACTTTTCTCAATGCCCAAATAATTTTTGCTTTTTTTTTAATCCTCCATCCTGAAGCGTCAATGAAATACTTGTCCTATTATTGATATTTATTAGATATTTTAGTGCTGAATGTAAATCATTCTCGATGTTGCCAATTTTTTGAGAATGTTGTAATTTTTTGGGTAGTTTTTTTATGTGGAAACATATGGTAACGGGCATCAACAAATGTACTTGTCAAAGGTTTTTTTCCCCGCGGAGGGGATTTTTGGCCAGGTATTCTTCACTCTTCGATAAGTAATCCAGAATTTTATTCAATTTTTTGGAGGCCTAGAAAACTTTGAAAGCCGGACTGTTACCTAAATGACCCAGTGTACACACCATTAAGTTTAACCGATTCAATTTTCACACCGAAAATTAAACGATCACACGCCAGATTAATCGACATTGGAGGTGTGTTCAAATTTTTATTTGAGAGCATTTGATGCATTTTTGTCACAAGTATTTTTACACACTATCTCTTGCGAAAATAAGTTTCTTCTGGTGTGGGAAAAAATTCAAACAACATTTAATTAAAAAAAAAACTCATCGTTCCATCATCCATCGACTCGATTAT
The DNA here is from genome assembly GCA_013761285.1 of Campoletis sonorensis. Lineage (NCBI taxonomy): Eukaryota > Metazoa > Arthropoda > Insecta > Hymenoptera > Ichneumonidae > Campoletis > Campoletis sonorensis. The sequence goes on along the minus strand of JACEOJ010005600.1, from coordinate 79,938 downwards.
TCGCGAGTTCACACATTTTCAAAACGTATAGCACTGTTTTTGTTTTGTTTTGTTTAGGTTACATTTGTTGTATCCGCCAGCACTTCTGCAGCTACAAGAATTTACGGTTTTATTACAATAATGTTTTCACGAACTGTGACGGTCAAACGCGTATTTATTTGTTGTCCACTGAATGTTTTTCTTACATTCTCACACTTTTCCTCTGTCGCTACTCGAACATAAACTTGCGTCTTGTGGTTACGACATGAGCAAAATTTCTAGCACGAATTGTAGCAAACAAATTCACGATTGTATATATAAATTCACGATGAAGGCAATCTGAAACGAAAGTGATCTCACTAGCGGGTGTGGTCATCTTTTTCATTTCGCTGATGATTCCAAGATTTTGAGAATTCACCGACTTTTCGCACTATTTGTTTGTTATCATTTTTTTTACACAATTCCTATCTAACAAACACCTGGTTCACACGTTTTGCACTCCACACTGTTGAAACTACCGTCGAATTGGTTAAACTTTCACACTCCGTGATATAGTTAAAAAAAAATGTCGCCACAGTGGCGCACAGTCAGAAACCCGATAGCATCAAGAAGTCTTTCATCGTGTCGTACAAAGACATGCCAATCTTTCGATGTGTTGGTATTTTTAGCATTATCTTCAACCCGTCCAAGGTTTTCGCTCAGAAAATACGTGCGTCAATTGTGCCGATTTAAGGCTCAATCGAAAGATATTTTTTTGATTAGTCTCCAGTTTAATTTTTAAATCATGATCTGTCTTCTGAGCTTCGTTATTCGAGAAAATGAGTTTCGGTTATTACCCCTACTATCGTCAGAAACAATCTCTACTTTTTGTAATCACTTCCGACACGTCTAAGAGGTCGTAAAACTGGACTCAAAGAAGCGTTGATATACAGTTGTTGCGATCCACCGCGAGGTTGTCAAACGTTTCGAAGAAAGAATGTACTTTTGCACTGTAGCTGGGGGTTATGTAGGCACCGAAAACTCACCTCTTCAAAACGTTTCATACTTTACAGGATCTTAAAAGTTTTCAAACATGACGTGTGTAGGTTCTGTTAATGTTTCATTGTTCATTTCACTTATGGTTTCAAACATATTACAACGTGAAATGCTCAAATGTTCCAAATAGTACAGTTATAATTCGGGAAATTCATTTCGAATTGGTCTAATTTGTTTGTGTGACCGAAGTATTGTTAGAGGCTGCTGAATATTGAACATCTTAAACGTTTTAAAGTGATTGGTTAATAATCATGCTATTGTGAAGTAATAATTAACTTTAACAGATATATTTGCAAAATGATTCCAGGATAATCCATGATTCTAAACATTCACTGAATTCATTTATCGTTGTAATCGTCAGGAGTTGCTTTATGGACTCGATAAAACAACGATCGAGGCACTCGTTCCTAATTAATTAATATTTCATTGGCATGTTGAGAATTATTACAGAGGAGTTGAATGTGATTTTTTACTACAATATCATACCTCGTGCAACAGGAAGTGTGGTAGAAGCTTCAATTGGTGATGCAAGCAATTGTATCGTCGTCGGCGTTGGCGAGTTTTCTCTTCCAGCACGTCCCCAGCTCTCAAACCCTCTTGTGACGTTGATATACTTGTTGCATAGAGCTTTCTTTACCATATAACAGCGTGGCATTCTGATTTGTCGTGTTTTACGAGATCACAAATATCGCGCGATTCCCGTGAAAAAAAAGTTCTTACTCAGAGTATTTAAAACAGATTATTTCAATTTAAGAATTTCCGTTCGTCACAGTTATTTGCTGGTTGGTCTCTGCTTGAATACGTTATTCTTATAAAAATTGTAACAGATATTTTTCAAAAAGAAACAATTAAACGTCGAGTGGATTTACTGAATCACGATGAACGCAGGGCCGTCTAGGGATGGAATAGCATGAACCATTCGTTTCCGCATAATCTGTTCGGATCGAATATCTTTGAGTTAGTTTTTGTACATTTTTGGTAAAATCTCAGTTCAGTCCGCAATTCTACAGCAGACCTGCTCACATGAATTTTGTCGTTGTCCCGATGAAGGTGTGTCCGTGTATCGGTGCTTTTTAATTGCTACGCTTGTTTACTTGTAGTAAACAATTTTTTCGAATGGGCAATGTTAAAGCCAGCACTCAATAATTCATTATTTCCTTCTTGTTTTTGCCGCGCCTTACAAATGGAACCAGCAATAGTCACACATCTAATGGTGATTGTAGTTATGAAGTTGGCTATTATTCTTTTAATATTGATTTATCATTATTGTTGGACTATAGCACGTGTTTGAATCTCACTATTTGTATTTAATCCGTATAAATTTAAGAGCCCGAACTGAACATCTTTCATTCTTTTTTGGCTCACTATGTAGATGCCCTAGTTGACTTTTACTTTAGAAAATGTTATATTTTCTTCTCTTATTGTTTTATTTAATGTACCTTGTTTAGTATTGCTTTCGTTGTATTAATATGAGTGGGTGTTTGGTGAAATCACACTACATTATCCACTCGAATCGCTTGCTTTTTCATTCATCACGACCACTGATTAAATTTCGACGCTTCCCACTTTGCCCGCTGGAATTGATCATGACCGGATACTCAATGTACAGCGTTGTAATAGTAATAAGGATGATGATAATTTACATCGAAGTCTATCTTTCTCTCTCTTCTTGATGCACTCTTTTGTAAAAATATCTTGTGGTCCTCTCGCATTTGCAGCGTTCATGGATGAGCTGATGGTCCAGATTTGCACCATGTTTCAGATGTTTCAATGTTTTTTAATGCTATCACCATCAACCCACATTTATTCCCCGTCGTTTAAGTCAACGGAGGACTTACGTCGTATATATCGGGGAATTTTTCTCCCGTTCTGCAACTCATAGTAAACCTCATCCTATCGAAATAAAAACCGACGATGTAGTCAATATAATTGCTCAATTTTGTAACTCTTCGGAAAGCTGCCATGGTGACAGCGATGATTTTGAAATCACATCCTCATGTCTAAAATATATCCGTGACAAAAGTGATCATCACTCTGTTAATGTTGTGAATGCTCATCGTTCAAAGACACCAGACAGGCATCGCTTTAAGAGTAGTCGGAAATATTGGAAGGTGAGCAACAAGTTGGACAACAGGTCCGCCTTTTAGATATGAGTCTGGAGTTTGGCTGCGTACGTGCGTGTATTGCTTATGAACGCGATAGTGTGCGTGCACATTCGTTGGCACGGGCGAACAAACGCACGTTTCTATTTGTATGTCGTGTAACGATATGATCGATAACTGAACTTGAAAGCGGAGTCTAATACTGTTTACTGCAATGCCACATATAGCGCTTTTTCCCTTTTTCTGTTTATCTGTTGTTTTTGGATACCATCTTAATTTTTTAGTGCCTCGCTTCTATAACCTAAACTCTGTTGACGTTATTCCATCCAACGAAAGTTTATTGCGAGTGTGGATTTTATGTGCAATTGCAAAAAATTGAGTCACAACGTATAAATTGTCCCATTATATTTTGAGAACACAGTCCACTCCGTCATTTTTCTCGGCTTGTGTGTTGATATCATTTTGAGATTATTGAAATGCAATTGCTTTGGCTTATTTCCATCGGCAAGGGACTGATATCAAGAAATGCCAGGATGGTATAAAAAGAAGTGGAGCTGCTATGTATACGCGGGTGCACTGAGTATTCCAGGTAGACAGCTGGGGACGCGGTTCGTTTGATCATTGAGTTGATATTATCCAGTTTTCTTTTTCATCAAGTTAATAATCACTTTTACTAAATTATGCGCAGCTTCATAACCGCAGCAGCAATTCAAATGGCGTAGTAGGTTTTTTTAGACCTTATACCAAAGTGGATGCGCACAGTAACTCGTACTATTTGAAACTGTTGCAGCTTGTTTCCATATAACGTTCCCAAAACACTATGACCGTAGAATATTGTACAAGTTTACATGACGATTCATACGAAATGTGAGAAAAAGGAATGAGCCTGGCAAGGCAGATTATCGACTAAAAACTTCAGGTGAGATTGAATAAATTACTAGCAAGGTTCCTTCCTTTACTGTTTTTGCACCCAGCTTACAACTGAGGTATCCAGTCTCACATAGGAATATCACAGTTCTAACACACACCAACGAGCAATATGCAACCTCTAGCACGCCGCACCACTTTTATGTCAGGAAATATTTTAGGGCGCAGATAATCATGGGCAATCACTCGTTGACTTTCCAAAAAAAAAGCGTCATCCATATAAAACTCCACGATTTTCTCGACAGTACAGGTAATTTGATTTTCTCTCTATTTCTGTTAACATTTGTTAATTATTACTTTGAAATGTCTCATGCTGCTCGATAAAGAAAACGCACACTACTGAAGATTCAAATCGCTATGTGTTTTGCATCGTTCCAGTTCTTTTCTGTTCCCATTCACCACTTATTTCGTGTATCAACTGCTGGTTGAACACTGATCTTTTCACTCGATTCGGCCCATGACCACGAAACACTGACAACTAACAGACACAGCCGCCGTTTTGTTACTTCAAATTCAATAACATTTGCTGCCAATGCGCGATTTTTAAACCGATGTTAAATGTAAAAGTTTGTCAAAAATTGATTATAAAAATCCAAATATGTAAAATATCATTGATTGGAATTCTTTATTTAACAAGAGTTATTAACGAAACTTTTCATCGAGCTTGCAGTAATTTCTTTTCGTTTTTTCTACAGACGTTTTTGTTTGACTCGTTCGACGCTTTTACACACAACAGCTTTGAAATAAGTTGACTTTTTGATACATGCGTCCGTTTTCGCTCGCGTTCACACTTCTAGGCAATTGCACTAATATTACCACTCCGATAATGATCATGGACGTTTGAAATAGCACTTCATGATCGTAAATTCAAAGCCACGATTTCAATATTTCAAGTCAACAAGACATTTATGTGATACTTGTAAGAAGGTAAGGTACCACCTGTGGGCGCAGAAGCAACAATTGTCCGCCGTAGTGCGGAGGGCACATCGACTACATGACTCGTTCGGGTGTGGCTAGGCTGCAACTGCCGTTTGCGTATACCACCCCCTTTTCCCCTTGTGTCCCACCCGTTTTAAACCTTTATACCGTTCTCCCTTTCCGCGTGCTTGTCTCTTTTTATGATTCAGCCCCGCTGCACGTTTACTCTCTCGCACCCAGCCCATCAAAGCGCCTGCGTCCGTTTCCACTCCGTACAATTTCTAACTCTCTTGCTGCGTCTTTCATCACTTCATGCCACAACATCTTCTATGCATTGGATAATGAAAACAACATTACGTAGTCGATTATCCTTATCGTTATTCTAACGACTAAATAGAAAAAGCACGTGTATGAACTGGTAGTTCATTGACAAAAGTGGTCTTTAGTAATCTTGGCCACTGATATATTCGAGATTGTACGAGATTCACTCAGTGAAAAGATGGCGTCCACGTCAGTGATCTAGGTATGGCTACGTGTGGTAGAAACAGGCGCCAAATGCACATTCTTGAGTTGAAATAAGGACACATAGGAGTGTGCTTCCGCTTATTATCCACCGAATTACACGGCTCTCTTGTACTCTACTTGAAAAACTCTAATGTCTCACATGTTCGGATTCTTGTGCATGATTTGACTTGATAAAAATAATTACGGTTGCAGCTGTAGCGATTTTTAGCCAACGATTTGAAGAAACCTTAGACGTAACGTCAGTGCTTATAATTGCCGCCTATGTCGTAGATTCGTGTGCATCGGTTTTACAAGTTTGTGATAGCAGTAGACTAACACCTGTTACTGTCCAACCACGCTAGCGAACAACTATGATACACCACGCCACCGTCTACGCCATGTTCCCAACAGTTCTCCTACTCCTTCAGTCTTCCAAATCCTCTCTCTCTCTCTCTCCTCTCTCTTTCTCTCTTTCGCTCTCTCTCTCTCTCTCTTGCTCTCTCTCTTATTCTCATCTATGCTTTCTTTGCTCTCATCTATGCACCCCTTGCTCTCCTCTATCTCTTATCGCCCTTGAGCAAACCCCCACTTCAATGCCATGACCGTATATGCCATTCTCTGCAACGCTTCGTCCTACTCCAACTCACCTTCCAGTCTTTCTTTCTTGCTTGCCAATCGATAACAACGCCACCGGACGCGGCAGAACGTGTCGTGCGCGTTGGCCACCCTACTCAACGTCAGCTTAACGTCCATCGACCGCTTACAAACAAAGAGACGTAATCTGTACGATTCAATATGTACGTTTCCATAGCATGCAGTCCTTTCAGTGGCCAGATGTTGATATACTCATGAAGATGCGTACAGACAAACTTGCTCTTAACTACTTTTATTCATCAGCACCAAAGGAAGCAGCCGTTGCTTTCCGTCCTCGCTTTCTTATTGAAAATCCAACAAATATATTTGTAAGTATGTGTCTGGATTGATGATTTATTATTGGTGTCTACTCTTCGCCGAACTGTAACGTATCGATAAAATATAGCACAATGAATCTACCTGGCTGTGAAATTTACCGTCATCCTCAATAAAATCCGTTACAGAATTCTGAAAAAATGATAAGGCCGTGAATTTCAAAAAGTAAATATTTCACTGCTACAGGCTGATTTTACAATTCGTTGTTGTCATTACCGTTTGAACGTCGTTTTCGAGATTTCAAATGATTCGGAGCAGGGAAATAGTTTCCATAAGACTGAAGATACTTGGGATATCAAAATTGTAATTAAAAATATAAACGTCGTGAAAAAAACACACCAGAAGAATAAAGAGCCTTGATAGCATCTGTACACTGCTATCCATTGATGCCTAGATTGTCTAGATTGCCTAGATTGTAATTCTGTATTCTTACACTAGGGAATTTCGTTCGATCGCTGACTTGAGTGAATATGGAATGCATCGTTTTTTGTTTCGGAGCACACGTCACGTGAAGTAAGCTGTCGCCCGAGAGACGTTTTTGGTTTCAAGTGATGTTAGCCCCGAATGTCCAAAGACTTTAACCAAATCATACAAGAATGTAAGGTTGAACGATGTAATGGAAATCGGTTAAAATTGATACTTTTAAAAATAAAAACGAATCTGAAAAAGAGAAATTTTTTCGCGTTATATTTCATGTTCCCTTTCAGAAATGACCACAACTTTGCTCGGGTTTCGTTTCGCGTTGATGAATGAAGAATGAAAATTTGTCTAAACGTTCCAGCGTTGCTCGGATCTGTTTAGCATCAGTGAATGGAAAATAATATTATTTTCAACGATTTATGTCCATAGCCACTACGACTGATCGTCAGCTGCGAGTGAATCAAATTTGAAACGAAGCTCGACCTTTTCCGACATTAATCGACATTTGAATTCTTATACAACATTCTTTGTGCTGAATTTCGTTTCCATTATCATCGAATATTTGAACTAGGCTAAAAACCACAACGAAACCGTCCAAAAACATGTCCTCTAGAATACGCCTCTTGGATATCACGCCGAAGTTACAGCAACGCCATCTGTCGGTTAACGGTGGAAATTCGAGGTCGTTCTTCTCATAAGAATAAACATATGATTCGTGTACAAGTCACGGCACGATTTTGATTAATTTTTTATTTAAGGCAAAAATAAAATTATTCAACTGATATTATGAGCCAAACAATTATCAAGTGTGGTTTTCAGAATATTTCTGCAGAATTCTTTCGCGGAAAATCTGTGTCGAAAGGTAAGTAAATATACGAAATATGAGATATTCTTTCAAATTCATTGTAATTTTTACTACGTATTTATTTGTAAGATTATGCCTTATTACAAAATAATACGATGATCAATTAATTAAAAAATATAGGGCATAAACTATTCCAAAGCCATCATTTTCAGGAGGTGGTCGAAACGCATGATTCAGTTAGTGGAGAACGAATCATCCGTGGAAAAGTAATACCACAGACGAAAATAAGTAATCCACCGTACGTCGTGAAAGTAGAGGTATGTATTATTAATTATGAAATCAATTTATAGTTGAATAATAAGGTAAAAAAATATATTTTCAGCAACTTTTCAACCGTACATGCTAAACAGAATTGGTAAAGGGAGATGCATCTCCTTATCAAAGAAATATAAATAATAAAGGAATAAGTATTTGTCATTGAAATTAGACTGAGTAAACTGCATTTTTTATTCCAGTGTAAAGCAACATTAAGATTTTCTTCCATTTATTAATAATGGGTTTGAAATATTAAATCAGTAAAATATTATTGGTGAAGACTATTTCACGCTTAAGAATAAGCATGGAATATATTGAACCGATAATAATTTTATTGATTTAATTACTTTTGTCATCTGTAATAGATATAAATAATAAAACAATGGAATTAAACTTAACTTGCACGCTGTTTAATTTTCCAATTTCGTCTCGGAAATGAATGAAAAGTCAATTCCCAATTCCGAGATTGAGAATTTTTACATCCCACAACACAACAGTACCTCGTACCACCCATTTTTCGTTTTTTTAGAGAGCACTTTTGACGTTTTGAACAAATTTCGTACGTACATCTGATCGCACTCTAACGTCCACGTGTTGCCTGAATCTGCCACAACGCCGCGCCACTAGAGTTATCCAAGAGGCGTATTACCGAATCGCGGCCCAAAAAAATCTCAAAACAAGTGAAACTTGGCCACAAAAACCAATAAACAATACTGGATCTCCTCGCTCCAAAAAAGTAAAAAAAAAAGTTCTAAAAGTTGAGCAGAATTGATTCAGGAAAAATAACCCACCGGCAAATTGTCGCGGGGGGTACGAGGCGGATCGTGGCCTTCAGGAGTAAATTCGATTTCGTTGAGCGAGTTTTGGCGAGTTTTTTTCTTAGCTAGGATCACGTAATGTATTCCTCATGGTACGAACTCGCCAAGTACTTTGGCCGAAATTATTTTTCAATTCAATTTTTTTTGTTTGAAATTTTTTTCCCCACGTCTTGTTTTATCTTAATTTTTTTTCTGGACTCTGTTCTTTTGACCAATTTTTATTTTTGTACATTGGTGACTTTTTTCAATAGCCAACTGATTTGTGCTTTTTTTATACAAATTTAAATACTTGCTCCGACGTAATTGGCTTTATATGCTTTAGTATATTTATATTGATTTATTATATTTTTGAGAAGCCCGAATTTTTCTTTTTACGAAGATTGAGTTACTATTTTTTGGAGGGATTTGGTTTTTTTGGAGACTTCTACAAAAGCGGCTATTGGTGCGAGTAAATGTACTTGTCTCAGCTTTTTTTACAGCATATGCTGTTTTTTGCCCATGATTCATTTTCTTTTTGTCCATCAATTGTTATGTGACTTGGTTTTCTATCACTCTACTATTTTTCCAACATAATTTGAATGAAAATTTTAAACCGCATTGCAGTAAAACTCCGATCTTTCATTTTTATACATTTTTCATTCAAATGATCTGACTGATATCTGTAGTAGAAATGAAAACTGGAAATATTCCTTGATTGTGTCCTCAATAACATTTTTGTCATTTATTCGTACCGTCAAGTTTTCATCCAAATCATCTAAACCGATAAAGTTTTTATTGATTGAAATGATACTTAAGCTACTGCATGGAAAATTCTATGTATCAATGAAAAATTAAGTATTATGACGCTCTAAAGAACAAAGTATCCAACTCAGCACTTGTTATAAATTTTTCCATGCGGTGTCATTCCAAAAAAGTTATTTAGATGTAAACTAGCTTTATCCAGCTTTCGACAGTTTTAGTTCAGGATGTTTAAATAAAACTATTCGAATGAATTAAAACTGGGAATGAAAAGATTACTTGAATGCGACTCAAGTAATATTTGTCGTTTTTATCTCAACCATATTTTTTAAAGCGCTAAAGTTTTCATTAAAATATTTTTTATATTTCTACCACATGAAAATAATCTCAAATTTTAACAGCGGCTTCATGGTGAATATTTGTCATTTTCATCTCAACCAATTTTTTCAAGCGCTTGGGTTTTCATTAAAACATTTTTCATATTTCTACCGCATGGAAATTGTTTCAAATTTGCACAGCGGTCTCATATTATCATACTAAAAAATAATATGTAATATATAAAAATGATGAATAAATCCTTACTTTTGGAATTATTATTTCATCTTCGAGTTTATTGACATCCATTTTTTTATTTTCTCACATTATTAATTTATACACGGTTTGTCCTAACATTAACATTGATTTTATCGATTCGTTCGAAAACTGATTGATGTGAAACTTTCGCGAACTTTCTAACCAACCAATAAATATGACACTTCCGCGATCTTTATAACCAACGAACTACGGGATAGTCATAGCTGACACTTCCGCGATCGTTATAACCAAACGCGATATGGTCAGCTGTCACATTCATCGATCGAATATCACTACAATTTTTACCAATATTACTAGTGTCACTAGAACGACGAACACGCGAACGTCGGAAATGTGACGAAAATTTTCACAAATTTTTAATGCATGCTATTTTGAAATAAATTCATATCTCCAGTACCTTTCAACCTACAGAGTTCTAGTTAGGCACAATCAAAAGGAAAAAAAAAAAAATACGTAAACTAACAGTGTTTTCCAATGCGCTATAATTTAATAAATTTGCCGGAAACCAGATTTGAATGTTTTCGAAAACAGTTGGGAAACGCGATCGTTGGAGTAAATGAGTTGTACCGACTTGTCTTTTGCATGAACAGTATATGTAAATGTACTTGTCTCGAGTCGCTACCGCGACTCTTAATTAATGAGAAAGCGGGGAAAATGCTGTTTACAAATGGTTACTTATTCACAAGAATAAAAATAAAAACAAGCGTAGAGACAGGTCTTGAAAAATATCGATATGCGAATAGCAAAACAACTTAATGTACAAGGCAACGAAAATTGAAAAAGATAATGATCCACATTCAGTACTAAATGTCATAACACGATGTTCATTGTCGCTTGAGGAATAATCAAGTATAAACAAACGGTTGGTGCTGCAAAAGAGTTGTATATTTGCAAAAATAAAAATTCGAAATGAAAAAGGTCAACATATCATTCACATTTGGCGTAACAATTTATCTTTTCGGGACCTTTTTCTACTCGACTCGTTCTTATTTTTATTTCTTATTTTTTATTTTTCATTTCTTTATTTTTATTCAAGGGGAGGTCGGGGGCTAGGAGCCCCCCAGCCTAACGACACCATAGAGACCCTGGAAAAATACGGTCCCTTCCTTCCACATTTTTTTGAGAGTTACATCTGGTGAGATATTTTTAGCTATCATTATGCTGGTGGGTTCTTTTGCCTGAATTATTTGTGACAATATTTTCCAACTTTTTGTTTTGAATCTTTTGCAATGGGAGGGGGGGGGGGATTCAGCATTGTTTAGGGGTTTTTTGGAGCAAAGTCTCGGAGTTTTTTCTGCGGGGATATTCCTCTTCCCGAAGAGAATAATCCTTGGTAATCCTTGGGGACATTTTTATAAACGGGTTTGTTGTAGTTTTTTGGCCGGAAGTTCATTCGCTGAGATCAATTTCTTTATGTTTTTTTAGAGGGAGGGAGGTGGGGGGTAATCCATCGCGTCACCTGATGGAACGGGAATTGAACGATGTACTTGTCCATGGTTTTTTTTCCTCAGGGAGGGGGTTCATCCACCGTGATATCTCTTATGTCTTTTCCGGCCATGTCAATAACCTATAGCTTTTACATGTACAATGTTCATATGATACAATCCACTCCATTTACATGTCATCAGAAAATGGGAGAGACTATCTACTACAATTTCCCTCACATTTCGGCTGCTATTACTATTGCAGCATTCTCTTTCTTTGATGAGAAGACTTTTTCTTCAAAAACGGTCGCTGCCATAACTTTAGAAGACTCACCAATTAAATACAATGATTATTTTGCTGATAGCAACTTGTCATTGGGTTATTATTTGGTAACTTGGAAACATCGTGTTCTTCATTTGATTAAGAATGCGAAAAATCAAATAAGAGCATTACTTCGTTCATCCATATTTTTATCAGCACAAAATTGGAAGGAAGCGAACTTAAAGGAAACTGCCATTCTTTCATCTGTTTTTACGGATAGTTCTTCCTTCAAAAGCTAATCATTCTCTAATAAAAACTCTGAGTATTCAAATTCTGAAGGCAATTTTGATTTCCAAAATACGAATTGAGGGGTATATACAGTTGGGAATTTCTGCAAATCAATGTTTTTTTAATGGTGTTTTCGGAATGTACATACATTTGAGTACATTCTTTAAACATTTCAAAAAGATCCAGCAGGTATTGTCGGAAATACATGCTATTTCATAATTAATTGCAAATTTCAAAGAATCGTTTTTTTGAAAATGGCATCATGATTTTTTACGGCACATAGATGACTCCATGTGCGTTGGAAAAAGAAAAAAATTATCCTCGTGTAAACACTTTTCGAAACATTAAATGCGTTTATCTCGAAACGATGTTTTCAAAGTCGGTGAGGACGATTTCTAAAAAATGGCCGAACCGGTCCGACTGCAATTTTGACACAACCTTTTCAGACATATTCCACAGGTACTCATCGAGGGAATACGATTTTCGAAAATGTTTCTATTTTTTTTGAACTATTAATTTTTTTGAACCGTTACTTTTTTTCTCGGAACCATGCTCAAAAGTTCCGTTCAGGTATAAAAATGAGCCGATAAAAATTTGAGCTCTTAATTTCATCATTAAAATGCTCCGCACCGCGGTTTACGATTTTCCATAAGAATAATATAGGAAAGGTTATCTTTGTTCCTTTTGATTATTGTAACTAACGAACGATAGGGCTGACTATGAAGTTCATTACACTTTTCTGTAGAGAATTGAACGCACTATAAAAAAGGTCCCTAGTGATTTTTTGATAAATTGGATCCTTCAGCAGGAATTTAAGGTTAAAGTTTGTATTATAGTAATTTTTATAGATAGATAGATAGATATGGAATTTTACATGCATACCCTTATCGGGTTTTTACATGGGTGGTATTGCTCACAATTTTCCTCTTTACTCCTCTCCTCTTTCCCACATTTTTTCCACAATTCCATATTACCACCTGGACCTACATTTTTACGTGGATTCCGAACCACGGAAGTAATTTTTATATATATCTTAGTAGAATAAAATTGAATGCTCTATAAAAAAGGTCTCGAGTCATTTTTTGGTAAGTTAACTTAGTTGAAAGTTATTTAAGGTTAAAGTGAAATTAATCGTCAATTTAACCTTTTTTTTGACTCCTAGATTTTTGAGTTCCAAGGGCGAAAATGAATCGAAATATTGTTTTTGAGCTCTGGAACTTCGACAAAACATTGCTATCGATATTACGATGTCGAATATCTTCAAAATATGATGGTAGGAGTACTTTTCGTAAATCTACGCCACTCATTCAAAAATGTCGCGCCTTATAACATTTTTTGAGTTTCTGAGGTTATTTTGGAATTCTAAGATTTTCGCAATGAAATTGTGACAGGAGTTTTTCCGAAAAACCTTTTTTAGCTTCTTTTAATTTCAGTTTAAAAACTACAACTGCAAACGTTAATTTTCGAAATTTTTTTTTTTTTTTATCAGGTCTGTGAAAATAACTGTTTTTGAAGTATTTATATTGGGAATACAGTCATTTTAGCGTTGTCATTCTACAGTTGACAACTAGATGGTGCTAAGAGTACATTTCATTGTACTTAGGTTCTTTCATTGTTTTGATATTTTATTCAGGAAGTGTTGTGTTTACGAATTGTAGCGATTCGTAAACAATCACTGATCATTTCATATTTTTAAATTCTAAATGATTTAATCCGAATAATACACTGTCACGTTAATTATGAATAACCTAATTAATATGATTGGTGATCCAATTGAGTGTGATCCATTATTCCAAAAATAATGGAAATCACTATTTTTTCATGTAGCCAAGGAAAAGAAACATGACACTACGTTCCGTTGGGAATTCTTTGAGGATGGGGGCAGTTGGGGATTCTTTGCGGATGAGCTAAAATGAACTCAGTAATTATTGAACAATCATTGCTCCTCGTAAATGCGAATGATGTGAATAAACATAAGAAAACTATGAACACAAGTATATACAAAAAAATTATTGTTTATTGCTCGATACTACATATGAACATTTTTCATATTATTCAAAAAAAACGAACGAATCACTTAATTTCGCCACAAGTTCGATGCAGAGATGATACAAAAATTTGGCGTGCATGGTTAAGCTACAAAGCTCGGGAAGATACACTGTCGAACAAATTACTTTTTACAACAATTACACTGGCACACAAAAAAAAATTGTCTGTACACCGGGCGCCACCTATCTACGTGCATATTTTTCGACCCGCTGAATACGAATTTCAAGTCAGTGTAGGCCGTCCAGCCTTCAATTCCGAGTAAATTGCAAAAAACCCCAAAAAATAGCGATAATTCAGTTTTGGCAAGAAAAAAAATTTTGAGATCTAAGGCAAGCATAATTTTTATGTATTTTGATCTGTTCAATACTAATTGCGATCGTAATTTTATCATAAGCGTAATTGGATCTTAACCTTGTATTTTAGAAATAAAAAATACAAGAAATTTATTTAATTGTGCTTAAAAGATTTTTTTCAATTTTTTCAGCAGCAATTTTCTGCTATTTTATCGGTTTTTTGGCGTATTCTGAATGTTTGAGGGGACCATGGGCAAAATTTATTGCAGAAACAGATCAAGCAGATTAAATTACATGAAAATCCTCGTCAATCCGGGTCCACGAAATTTTGTATACCAAGATAATGCCAATTTTCTTCGATTTTTACAATATTTGATGCTTTTTTACAATTTTTTAAGATTTAAAACGGCTTATGATTAAAGTATGATCGCAATTAGTATTAAACAGATCAAAATACATAAAAACTATGCTTGCCTTAGATCTCAAATTTTTTTTTCTTGCCAAAACTTTGAATTATCGCTATTTTTTGGGGTTTTTTGCAATTTACTCGGAATTGAAGGCTGGACGGCCTAAACTGACTTGAAATTCGTATTCAGCGGGTCGAAAAACATGCACGTAGATAGGTGGCGCCCGGTGTACAGACAATTTTTTTTTTTGTGCGCCGGTGTTATACGCTAAGGAAAAAGTTGCTTATGAAATGCAAGAGATTGTAGTGATAACATGAACGGATACATAGAGTGAAAATTGGATGGATAGGATGGATGGATAGGACGGATGGATAGGACGGATGGATAGGACGGATGGATAGGACGGATGGATAGGACGGATGGATAG
>JACEOJ010005600.1:43370-57725 GCA_013761285.1 Campoletis sonorensis | reverse complement strand
GACGGATGGATAGGACGGATGGATAGGACGGATGGATAGGACGGATGAATAGAATGAATGGGGTAGGATGGATGAATGGGACGGATAGACTGAACGAATGGGTAGGACGGATGGATAGGACGGGCAGATAGGAGAAATCTCTAAGATGGATGGAAAGGACAACTAATGTAAAGGCCTCCCATCTGACGACAGGCGGACCTGTGCTACCTCGCTATTAAGGCATACGCAACGGGCTTTAGTCCACTGACTAGCGAGGGGCCACGCCTCCGGAGGGGCAATAGAAAAATCCTTTGATTTCCGCTGGCGTGTTAGCGGAGGGAGCAGTTTGGCTACGCGAAGAAGCGTGCGTTCACACCACGAAGGGCCTGACCGGAAGCTCCTCCGCGCACTCACGGGGAACCTCGGGAAGGCCTGCTCCCGTGTCCCGCCCGGACACAGCTCAGAAAATGACATGGATTAGGGTTTGGAGAAGGGGGGTTTTGTGTATTAGTGTATTTTCGTGTTGGGGGTGTGTGTGTGTTGTGTATGTGTTAACTTGTTCGTGTTCCCTATCCGTCCTGTTTTGCTTTGTTCGCGCTTGTCTGGATTTCCCGGATGACCCACGAAGTAATGCGGATTCGGTAGTCCATCACCGGGAGTGCCCGACAACACCCCCGGCTATGCTCACTTCGAACTCAGCTGGCGACCCATAGAATTCGTCTCTACTGTGACCTATCCATCTTACCATTCTTACTTTTATATCATAAAACCTATAGAATACGGTAAAATCAGGTCAATAAAAATAAAATAAGTTGAATTATTTACTATATTTACCTACTTATTACACGTGTGGGAATGACATGAAGTCATCCCCAGAGGAAGTTAAGTTAATTTCTACCCGTAGTCTTTCGATTTTTGTTATTCTGATCGTATTGAATGATTCTTCGTTAGTGTTGGTTAGTCTTGTTAGTCCTTTGTTCCCATTTCCGCGTAATTACTAACCCCACACAACGCACAGCCACACACACAGAACGAGGCACTTGTAGAGCTACTTTATGGAGGAGCTGTCAGTCCTACACTCGGTGACTGTCTGTCTATACAGCCAGGCACCGGGTGGTCCCTGCCTGCCTATCTACTCAATAATGTTCAGACCCCCCTTGATCTACAGGGCCTCACAACAAAAAGCGGAGAACACGGAGAAGGCCTCGGCATTGGACACCAATTGGCGAGCCGCCGAGGGCCATTCCCGGTCGCCGGATGTTCCCGCAGAGCGACTCTCTGCGGTTCGAACTCAGGACATTCGAGAAGGAAGTGCTGGGCTGTTTCCGGACGCCCACACGCGCATTCATCTCCGTCGGCGAGTCCCAGTGACGCGAGGCGCGCTCTGAAATCACCGTGTCCGGACACGACCTACGTCGTATAGTAGTCTGGCCGGAACCAGCTAGCGTTCATCCTATCACGAACGTTTTTGAAGAAGGCGTAAGTGGTGCGACCTTTTGTTGAGGAGTCCCATTCGGTCTGCCACATATTAAGTGCCTCACCCTTGATGGTGTCCACGGCGTCTGGTGCGCCCGCTGGAACCATCACGTTGTTGATCCTGGTATCCCAACCTGTTCGAATATCGAAGCGTGCTCTGTTTTGCTGCAAAAGTATATCCACGGGGAGAGCACCGGCGATCACACACAAGCCTGCGTATGATGCCGTCCTATAGGCAGAGGTGGTCGCAATAAGTGCGAGCCTCTGAGTAGTCCTCAAAACCCTAAGGTCAGCCGCCTTGCAGAGGTCTGACCATACCGCAGCAACATATGCCACTGTCGGGACAAACACCCCTTGTAAATTTTGTCTAGCGCTCTGTAGCGAAGACCCCATCCCGTTCCTGCTAATCTAGCTAATTTCTGAAACAGAGCCACGCATCTCGCCTTGCGGTTAGCACAGTGTGTGCTAACACCCAATTCTTTGTCAAAGTGTACCCCGAGGTACCTAACGCTGTTCTTGAAGTTAATTCTAGTATTCCCTATACGTATTATCGGATATCTATTTGCCAGGTTCGGGCTGACGTTCGCCCTACGTGCGCGATCGGGACGGTCTCCTCCCCGTCTCCCAACGGGAGCCCTACGTATCCAATTACTCTTAGGGGAATGGCTTCAGTTTTCCGTTCCGACAGTTCGAGCTTGGCGTTCCGGCACCATTCTACGATTAGGTCAACAATGGCTTGTGCCCTATTCTCGAGTTGGGTTCGCGAGTTTCCCTGCACCGACACGAGAAGATCGTCGGCGTGAGCTACAAAATTGTTCGGGGCAATTTTCTCAAGCACTCGAAAAAGCCCATCGAACATAAGGTTCCAACAAGTTGGCCCAAGGACAGAACCCTGGGGACAACCTCTCGTAGCCCTCTTGGTAACCTTATTTTCCCCCCATGAAATCCCTATCACCCTATTACTGAAATAATTTTGAATAACCTGGAAGAGGTTTCGCGGACAAGCTCTATCTTTCAATCCCGCTAATACAAGGGGCCACCATACATGATCAAAAGCCCCGGAAATATCGAAGAGCAAACCGATCGTATACGTTTCCCTCGAGTCCCCTACCATCCTACGCATCTCTACTATCGCGTTTTCGGTGCTCTTCGCTTTCATAAAATTGCCCACCCGAAGTTTTCCCATCCGCGAATACCGTTTTTTCTAGGCGCCCCTTGATTAGTTTTTCGAAAAGTTTACCAATAACGGAGAGGAGACAAATGGGCCTACACGACTTCGGGTCCTTCCCGTCCTTGTCCTCACCCTTCAGGAGTACTCGGAGAGAGCCTTCCTTCCAGGCTAAGGGAAAGACACCTACTTGAAGGCACCCGTTGAACAAACGAACCAGTCGACCAGGGATAGCGGCGAAGGCAGCCTTGAGAGTCACGACCTCTATTAGATGGAGTCCGGGTGCCTTCCCGTTCTTCAGCGTTTTGACGGCCGCAGAAAGCTCGTCGATGGTAAATTGAGGATCGTCAGGGGTGTCCGGCGCGCCGACCGATCCCTCTCTGACTTCTCGCTGTTGTGGAGTGTCATCCTCCACCCGGTCATCGGGGATGTGGACATCAAGAAGGCAGCTGGCGGTCTCTTCCATGTTGCTCGTGTGTCCTCCGTTGCCTGTTGCTTGTATACGAAGCCCCAGGGCTCCGCGTTCCCGTACGACGAGACAAAGTTTCTCCAGCTCTCAAGCTTGGCCCTTTTCACCTCCCGGCTGTATTCCCGTAAAGAAGTACGGTACTCTAGCCGGAGTTCGAGGCGTCGAGGGCCATCTTGTTCTCCTTGGAATGCCCTACGTTTCTGGTAAACACCTTTCTTAAGATTGGTCAGAGCTACTGTCCACCACGGATTGGACCTTCTATAAAACTTTTTCTTTGGCATCGACTCGGTGCAAGCCTCAGTAATGACACCCGTGAGGGCCTCTGCCATCCTTTCGACTTCTACGTTGGACGTTAGTGGGAGCCTCTCCAGTTTCGCTCTCGAGAGAGCGACTAGGATCTGAGAGAACCGCTCCCAGTGGGATCGCTTTACATTGACCCGGCTGACATTGGGACCCTCGTCATTTCCCGCAACCTTTGGGACCCGCAGCGTCACATCCAGAGCACGATGGTCGCTCGTTGTAAAGTTCTCCCTGACATTCTAGCTCCTGACGAAGCGGGACAGGGAGGGAGAAACCATGGTGACGTCGATGAACGACGACCCATTAACCGTCCAGAAAGTTGGCGGCTGTTGGACATCATTAATAACTTCAGAGGCAAACTCCCGAATCAATCTTTCGACTTGAACTCCTCGCCGGTCAGCCCTTTGCGGACCCCACAGCGGAGAGCGGGAGTTTGCGTCTAGCGCCACTATAACTCTCTTCCCCCTCAGTGAGTGAAGCACCATTCCGAGATGTCTGAGGTGCCCCTCGATGTCGTCACTCCCCTGAAAATAGTGAGAGACGACGGAGAGCGAGAGGCCGGGTGCCAGCACTTCCGCACATGCACAGTGGGTAGTGCTGAGCTGCGAGATGAATGTCATGTGAAATGACGAGTTACGAAGGGCGACCGCTGCCCAGGGTTTTTCCGAGCGAACAGCCGCAATCTGCATCCCAATCCCTAATCCACAGAAGGTGTGACTCTGGCCTTGCCTTCGGACGTATGGTTCCTGTAATAGCAGGACGTCCAGCTGCTTTCGACCGACGAAATCACGAACCTCATCCGTTACTACAGCCGACCTATGCATATTCAGCTGCAGTATCCTAACATCCGTGGTACGCGCGCGTTCACCGCCCGGTGCGGCTTCTAATGCGGGAGTTTCGGGTGTCGCGGGTCTAACCGTTTCGCGCTCAGCCGCGGTCGGCTGGTCTACTTGCCTAACATTCAAAACCTGTCTTTGGACCTGACTGTCGCATCTAACCAAGGTGACTCTGACAGCACGGAGGCTGACTTCGTCGCAACGCACCGGACTTACTTTGACGGCACGAAGGCCGAAACCTGCATCCTGAGACCTGGCGCTGACCGCCCGAGCCACGTTAGGAGTGCTTTGGCGTACAGTGTCCGGCACCAACGGGGAAGGCAAACGTGCACTGCTCGCCGCAGCAGACCGACGGGTCATCGGACGCGCGGGCAGGCTCCCCATTCTCGCACCATTCACACCTACACCATTGAACCTTTCGACTATCTCTTCGCGAGTAGCTCCCACCCGGAGATCCGAACGGGCTAGTTTGCTTCCGGAGAATTTTACCCACGGAGAAACAGCCATTTTGAACTATAGCGGCTTTGAGATTTAAGCCGGGGACCGCCGGCACCCGACCGTTCAAGCTGTAGGGAGAAAGTAAAAATTAATATGTACCTGAAACTTAGAGAAGCTAGATGGGAGATTAGTGGGGGGTCTCTCCCGGTTCCGTGTACCTCGTGAGCCTTTCGGCCACTTAGCACCGGGCTCAGGTAGAGAAACCTGAAACTTAATGAACATACCTGAAAATAAAAGTTAGTAAATTATTGGGGATGTGGGGACTTCCCGGTTCCGTGTAGAGCGCAGTCCGAGGACTGCCGCAATACCGGGCCCGGGTGGATAAGGAAGAGTAGAAAAAGTGGGGAGGGAAGGAGGGAGCAGAAGCATGCAGTAGCGCAACCAGGGAGGCCATAGGCTGCGCCCCGAGACACCGGAAAGACCACACAAGAGCATCGTGCCAGCTAATAATTTAGCTTACCCATATCGTCATCGGGAAGAGCATCGGTTGAAGCCTCATTTGCACCCCCATCCGTATCTGGCAAGTCGGCAGCATGTATCCGTCCTTAGCACAGCAGTTGAGATGGTCGACCCGGTACACAGCGAGCCCAAGGCCCCTCGGGCAACCACGCATGGCTCGACTTCCTCGCAAAGCTGAAACTTAGGTAAAATAGCTGAAAAGTTAAAAATCCGACTTTGCTACATGAAAAAATAGTGATTTCCATTATTTTTGAAACAGAAGACTGACAACGAACATGACAGAAAAAGAAGAATCAGGAAGGAGATTTATTTAGAGCAAGATGAAGAGGAACAAAGAACAAGAAAGGTAGAAGAAAGCAAAGAAAAAATATTTTTCGATTTTTATGAAGTGTAATAAGAATAGACTGATTATTTTATAACTGAGGTGCGACTTTTTATACTTGGCGCCCTTTTTTTACTTTTTCAAAGTTTTTACCCGAGATTTCATTGTTTTTTGTAAAAAATATCGGAATAATATAAATTTCCTGCGGTAAACAGATGAAATAATAAAAAAGAATGACCATAGCCTAAAAACGCCACGAACGGAAAGAAAACATTAACATCGGTAAGTAATCAAAACGTAGTGTCGAAATTAGTCGTTACGAGATGACGAACCCTTTCGATACTGGCGAGGACACGTTTTCATAGTAGGATGAAGTGAAACAGTGCTAGATAATTCGAACAACAATGATATATCCGTTCTGTCTTTGATGGCGTAACAACTTTTTATTCACCTTCTTGCAGGTTTAATAGACGAAAAATTTATCACAGGACATTATCACTAATAGTTTTCACAGTATATACAAGATTGGGGAAATTCACATATTTAACAAAATACTGACAATTGACGTACGGATTATATAGCTCATTGCTTTCCATCGATAAATTTACAATTGGTGGTTCTCACCGTATCCCGCAAATTAAAGCTGATGGAAACAAAAAACTTATGCAAAAATGACTACAAAATTGAACTTTTATAAAAATATGAGTGAAGACCAATTCCGTGATTACAAGTTCGTCCATGATGAGAATTGTAATTAACTCGAATTGTAATTAACATTGACGGCATCTAGAAAGAAGAAAGTTCTACAATATGTTGAACTAATCATACGTCGGAAAGAGCTACGTAAAATAGTAGTTATACACTAGACTGATTAAAAAAAAAATATTCTTTTTTTTTCCTTCTGGATTCTTATGCTATTGTTAGACAACAATAAAAGAGAATGGCACAAAAAAATGGGCATGGTCACTCAAGTTTTAGAGGTGTCTATGTCGACTTTTTGTTATTTTTTTCATGATTTTACTTAATGAATATGATCATGTTACTAAATTATACCAGAAATGGAATAAATAAAAGAATGGATGTTTCACAGCTGTTTTGCGACGAAGAAAGTATATCACACACACACACACATATTAAATTCCTACGAAAAAAATCGAAAATATTATTGTGAATCGGTAAATAAATTGAGCCCAAACAATATGTCAAACCCTGTTTAATAAAACACCATGACTTATTATTATGAGAACTTGTTTTACCATCGATAATTTGAGATAAACTGCTAATCATAACGAATTAAATAATCAAAATAGTATTAAGGGGGTATTGCCGTCTAGAAGCTTGGTTTTTAAAGTAATTCCAGGAATTATTTTTGCGAAAACTGTGAATCCCACAGTGCCTGGGTTTTTTACCCATAATAAGACATGTTTGAACTAACAACACGAATATTTATGAAATACTTTATTGAAATATATACAAGTTATGCGCTGTTCTTCAGGTTGTGGCATAAGACGGTCGTCCAAGTGGGCGCAAAGATTGTGGTGGTCCTAGTCGTCGGAAACAGAAAACCAAATTTTTTTTTCAATCTACATTAATATAGTTATATTATATCTAGGTCCAATCTAGGTCCGACCTAGATCTAACCAAGTACGAAATTTTTCATCGGAATCGCTGCCGTTTGAACATTAAGTTTTTATTTTCCTGGAAAATTGTCAACGAAAACATGACGGCAGGGCTAAAATATTCGAGCTTTCGGTTTCATTCTAGGTCACACGAGAGGTGAGAAGTCCCTCGAAAGGTGTGCAAAACCAGAAGTCAATCGGTCCGATAGTTTCTAAGAGAAACGTGCGCCCGTCTTGAAAAATTTCGTTTCGAGCTAAACGCGTTTCAAGTTTTCATCATTGATTTGAAATTGAAATTTGATTTAAGTAACTTACCCTCAATCAGCTATACCGGGATCATAAAGGCCGCCTTCTTCGGCTTCAAAAAAAGAATGTTGAGCCGCACTCACTTCTCTTCTCGCAGTCCGTGCCTCTTTAGATGCGATCGACGCCCGTCTGTTGGACCGTTGTATACGCTCGGTGTCTCTACGTTCTGCGTATTGTTTAGCATTGGGGCCGATTTTAATTCCCAATTCATCCATAATTTTTAGAATTTACTTGAATCCTTCATTAAGGGAGCTTTCCAGTGTGACAGCCCGAAAAATCGCTGTTTTTCGCGATTTTTTTTTTTTAAGAAAAAAGTATTCTATTGGGTCTGGTTTTTTTTTGTATATTAATTGGGTATTGAAGAATACAAAACAATTTTTTAAAGATCGATTTATTTATCTATTAATATCTATAAAAATGATGAAACTGTTATGCCCGCGAATTTCGTCAGCGTAGGGACGAGTTGTCGAGGACAGGTAATTCGAGGATTGCCAAAATGAGTCAATCTCCAACTCAATATTGTACAAAAATACTATGAGGTTTATTGAGAATAAGATAGTTTTACAAAGTCGAGGTGTGTTTGTCTCGAGACCAATTTGTTGTTAGATAGTCGTGGACTTCTAACTTGTTAACGCAGACTGCCGATTTAGGGCGTTGTTGCTCCTTTTGATGATTTACATGTTTCCCCCAGAATATTGGTAATTTACCCCTTCCAATGTTCTTATTGCTTCATGATTATTGCTTCAACGTTCGGTGAACTTGATGCACCGTCAGCGATTCGGGGTTGGCTCGCTCGAGGTCAATAGACCCGTGCGTTTGTGATCGAGGAATGTGCTCGATCATACTTTATTATATGATTACAACACTCCTAATTTGTGGTTGCTATTTGGGGCATAACAAAACAATCGGAAACATTTTGATCGGAAACAAAAAACACAAAAAGATTATTGATCGGTATATAATTGGCTTTCGTGCTATGGAGGCTTTTTTTATTTTTTTTTTTGCAAAAATGGCGCCGGTTTGAACAAAAAGTATCGATTTTAGCATTTTTTTTGGCAAATTTTTTTTACAAAAAAATAGGAAGATGTCAAAAAAAAAAGCTTCCATAGCACGATAAACAATGACGTTAAGAATATTGTGTAAAAAATTCAACTCGATAGCTTTACAACTCTGCCCTCCAAGTTGGACACCGTTTTGAAAAATGCTGTTTCGAGAAAAACGCGTTCAAAGTTTCAAGTGAGGAAATTGTAGGTAAATCGTTTACTTACGGCAAAGGACAAGAATCTGTCTCGGCCGGATCTGGACACGAACACTGAACACAAATTTTAAAGCAAAATTTACGAATCGATTGTTTAAAAAACTTCACGTAGCTATTACACTTTTTGCACTTCAACAGTTCCTGAAGAGTGCAGCCATAGCGCTCCGTTGCCGTCTTCCAAGAAATGCTGTACAGTAACTGAAATAATCTGAATTTCGGCATGAAAATTTCAGGGAATATTCGGAAGAGTGTATACTATTCGATAAAGCAAAAAAAATCGATTCTTTGAAAATTTCACACTGGAAAGCTCCCTTAAAAATGACAACTGCTAAATAACTAGCGATATCTATGGTGTTTTTGTCACCGTGTAAGTGTTTTGGAGCAAATATCCCGATAGATGAGTTCAAGCTTTCGTTGTTGTTTTGTGTATAAGCTCCGACACATCGCTCCAATAAATCGTTTGAAGTCAAGTCCTCATAGATGGGCTTTATAACCTCTAAAACTGCATCGCTCAATGGCGGTTTATCATGTTTAAAATTATGCAATGTTTCTGCAGCTTCTGCTCTACGCCATGTGCGCCAGCTCTCGGAGCCTTCAGGGCAAACCTCATGATGTGGATCGCTATCGGTCAATCGTTTATGGTCAAATGTGGTCCATACAGCCTTCTTCATTTCTGGAACTGAACCTGCATTTCTGCGTATAGCCAAGCCGTAATACGTAGCAAGTTCATTGATGACTTTATCTGTCTATTTGCCAGATCCTTTACCACCGATGCCCTTGTGCTTTTCCTTCGCATTACGTAATCTTCCCCCATACGTCCCCATACGTCCCCACATATTCTTTTTTTTCAATCATGAAGTTTTCACCATACATCATACCATCTACGAGGGCTATGTGGGTTTTACCATCTCCGTTTCCTACATATCTTCGGTATCTAACTTGGAATTTTTCCGTTGATCGCACGAACATTTCCCTAACCGCATCCACTTCCATCTTACCAGCAGAGCCGCTATGATTTATCGTACACACCTTCTCATGTTCGGTCTTCCATATTTCATATTCTGCTGTGTCAGATTCATTTTTCCAAATATTGCACGATTGGCAAAAACTTGATTTAACCACCGTATTAATGACTTTATTGAATATATTCCAATGAGGGTAGTGATGCCAAGTAAGGAAGAGGAGCCTCTTTTTTTCCACGTTCCGTCCCTTTTCTTTTTTACTGCAATTTGGAAAGCGTTGTCGATGTAGCTGTACCACTTGCAGCAAGTCCTGCTTTTCATCTTCGTCTTTTGTTAAACTATCATTGAAATTTTCGACAAGAGCTACGCCCCTTTCAGCGACATCGTTAATTACTTTCAAATTTTGCACGATCTTTCGTGCATTTTTATAACCTTCGTTCATTTCCCATGTGTTGGAATCGAAGTCGAGGAAGCTAGTATCGAGTTCCAATTTCTCAAATAAAATCATGGATCTCTGGCTAACGACATCGCTGATATCCTTCGAAACCAACAATTTTAGCCCGTCTTTTATTAACACGACGCGTTTGAAATTTACCGGTGTAGCGTGGCGATCTTTAATATTTTGAATCATCTTCAAAATGCCTCAAATGCCACAAATGCCTCGCAAGTTTGGTACTTCCTACTTCGGTAAATTTGTGATGAATCTTTTGATTCATTACAAGAGCTTTCATCAAACTCAGGTCGTGATGAGGTGCTTTGACTGCGAGAGGAGCAGTGAACCTCGCCTTTAAATAAAACATTGCAATGAAAATGCAAATTTCACGGAGATAGATATTTCGTGTTTCGTAAGTTGCAGTTGTTTTTTGAAAATAAAAATTTTTAAGCAATAAATTGCTTTGGCAAGCCATCGGGCGTGATGCATTGCTCCAGGATATTTGAACTGTATACCACGAGGTGGTACACCGCCCAAAAAAATACATCCCAGCTCCACAAGTTCGCGATAGTCGTTTCTTGGTTGAATTATCTAAAATGATTCAATAGTAGTTTAAAAATGACAAGATTTTTTTTTCAAACTCCCTTGTATGTAGGGAAAACGAAAAATTTGGTGAAAGGTATACTTTGAGTTGATGGAATATGAAATTCAATATTTCATCTTCTTGATTATTCAACGTCTTCGCAGTAATTTCATCTTCCAATCCCGTTTCAAATGATGCGGTATCAATCGTATTCCAATTGTCCTTCAGCCGTTTGAAAATTGGCGTTGTTGGACCAGATGTTACTGGCCAAAAAATTTCAAACACACCTCTCAGGATCAATTCGAAAATGTGATGGCGACAGGCCAGATAGAGCAACGGTGTATTCAAGTTCTTTCCGAGCAGTACACAGGTTTGAGGGGCCTTTGAATTTATGAATCACTTTTTAATACGATTAAACGATTAAATACGATTTAAAACGTACTAAACTAAAAAACTGGATAACTTTTGTGTAAAAAAGCATTTTTTTTATTGGCGTAAAATAAATCTTCAACAAAAGCAACACGCACCAAAAAGTGCTACACAGAGAAAATTTATTGCATTTTTTCCACCTTGAGTGCGTCTCTAATGACAATACCTGTGTTAGAGCTGGTCGTGACGAAGCACATGGCTTTCACTCGACCAATCAATTTCCAGTCTCTCAATGTTTTAAAAATTATTTTTCTTAATACCTCGGTCGAAAGTACGCACTTTTCGCGTGTATTTCGACGTAGAAAGTTCGAAATTCCTGCATTGACAAAAAAAAAACACGATCGCCCTTTGCGGGGGACGAAATTTTTTTTCCTGCACCCCTGTCACGACTACCGCCAGTGACTTGTCTCTAACCGTTTTTTGGTTAACGTCAAAGCTGCGTTTATATATCTATATATGTATATTATATTTTATATTATAATATAGAGGAATATGGGGCAAAATGGGCCCCTTAAAAATTAAGCTAGATGTATCGGTTTACACGCAACCTTGACGATACTTTTATATCCCTAAATTGATTTGTTGAACTTATTTTTGATATCGTGTAAAACAAAGTTTATGAGGCAAAGTGGGCCCTCCCTTGCGAGAAAAGTTTTGGGGTCTAATTTATCTCTTTTTTTTTGTCAAAATGAACTTCGAATTTAATTGTAATCGTTTGCCGCCTTTCGTTTTCAATTCCGTAAGTACGCTTGAGCTCACGAACTCCGTGAATCGGGCGTGAGTTTCGTTGCCGATGATGTGTCGAAGCGATTTTTGCATGTTATGTAAATAAAATAAACGTTTTTAAATAGTTTGTGAATTGAATGCTCCTTTGGAGCTCACTTTGCCGAAAAATAAATAAAATTTTGGCTAGTCCGCTTTCCCCCAGGGGCCTATTTTGCCCCATGTTCCCCTACTTGTTTTGTTATTGACAACTTATAATTTGAAAAAAAAATGAATTAGTTATTAGTTTTGTATTTGCATTTGTATTTGATTTTCTTTTGTATTTGATGCCTGCCCCCGACCAGCTGGCACTCGCTTCGCTCGTGCCGCAAATGTCGGGGCAGGCATCAAATACAAGTCGGCACTCGCTTCGCTCGTGCCGCGAAGCGTCGAGTACGTGAATCTATCGTGAATATATCGCGAATCTATCGTACTTTCGACCGGGTATGAAGAAAAATAGTATACACCACACGGGCAGAAGTTTGGAAGCCCTGAACTGCGCAACATGCCCTCGGCTTCGCCTCGGGCATGGCGTTGCGCAGTGCAGGAATTCCAAACTTTCTGCCCTTGTAGTGTAATATACTATTGGCTTGTTTTTCTCCCGTTCCTCGGTCGAGTTTTGGGACTCCAAACAATTGCTCCGTTTCGAGACCGGTTATAATGATCGAAAGCCTTTCTGTATTGGCCACGGGTGACAATATCCGAGGGAAGTTTTCCATCCCAATGAACCACCACTGAATTTGCTGTTTGTCTACCAGTTTTTATGTTTTGTGCGATCGTCTTTCTTATTCTTGATCTGTATCTGTGTATCGTGCTGTAACTAACATTCACATCGTCCAAGTTCATTCCAAGGCTTTGGGCCGTGACAGATAAAATATGTGCAGCATTTCTGCTGCTTTTCCTAGTCCTGTCAAGTGCAGAAACGAGGCCTGGAGTCAATATGTTAATTTTTTTCGTTTTATTTTGATCGACTTTTATTTCGTCATCAAAATTTGACATTGTCCGTAACAATTTTCCTGAAGGTTCAGACTCTAAGGAGATACTGCACTGAGAAAGAGTCTGACTCAAAACTAAAACATAAATTGTCCCAAATTGAATGATAAAGTAAATGAAAAGTAGAGAACCATGCGGCAACAGCAAGACAAGTGCGATCTAGATCCGTGCTGTCACACGTTTCAATCATACCTGCACAGACTTCATCTTCGAGATCTTCGTCATTTTCATCGCCGTTGGAAGGTGGAGGCCGTGAATCTGCATTTTCCTCCGTAATTGCAGAGAGCGCTGGGTAGTTTTGATTATTCTTTCGTTGTGAGAACAAAAATAATCGCTCAAGTTCTTTTACATTTTGGGCAGGACGAAAATGTGCAACATTGAACAGTTTGTCCAAATCTCTCGTAAATTTATGCTCTTTCAATATTTGCGATGGCAAATTCTTTTTAGCCCGATTCTTTAGAATTTTTTTCCAGACTTGATGGAGATTAATTAATTTCACCATTGCGTTATTTAATCGACACACGTTGGAATTTCAGCACACTTCCATTGTTCGAAAACTTCTTCGATGGTTTCGCGGGCACTTTGACGAATGGTCAGTTTTTCTCTCTTATGTTTGTAAAAGAAAAAACTTAAAACTTTCCGATATGGAGGTAAATAACGGCTACGTATTTCCGAAATTTCCTTGCCGATTGGCCAAATTGTGTTGTCTCCGTTTTTCCGAGCCATTGTTCAAAATTGTTTTCAATTTACTCACGTTGAACAAA
Organism: Campoletis sonorensis; assembly: GCA_013761285.1. NCBI lineage: Eukaryota > Metazoa > Arthropoda > Insecta > Hymenoptera > Ichneumonidae > Campoletis > Campoletis sonorensis. The sequence continues at coordinate 44,109 of JACEOJ010005600.1, read as the reverse complement.
AACAACACCACTTACAAATCCAAAATGGATACTGCGCATACGCAGTGACATGCGCAATGTCATGCGCAGTGGTATGCCAAGTGGCATGCGCGATGTTATGGAAAGGGGCTGGGAAGGCATAAAAATGAGTTTGAAGATAATTTAAGTGTAGCATTTTGAAAATGTAAATACATGATTCATGAGTAAAAGGTTATCATTTCATTTTTCGCGTAAAAAGTGCGAATATATGAATAACGAGAGTAGTTTCGACGTCATCATTGATCTACCTGTATTTAAATTGTGAATATTGGAATCTTTTGAAATTGTTACAGTTCATTTTTGTCACGAAAGAGTTGCTGGATCTGATTGTTATCCGTAGTCTGATGCCATGACTATGCTTCAATGCAATACGGCCATAAAAAAAAAATCAAATGGAAAAAAGTCGAGATAGCCACCTCTAAAAATTGAGTGACCGCGCGCATTTTTTTTGTGAAATTTTCTGTTTTTGTTACCTAACAATAGCACGAGAATCCAGAAGGAAAAAAAAGAATTTTGTTTTTTCAATCAGTCTATTATACACGCTTACAAATGTTGTTCATAGAGAAACGCTCTTAGTCATGGATTATTACTGCAACTGAATACGAAGGGAAATGATAGCCAAACTCTATCAGCCACATCATGAAAAAATCGTGTCCTCCGTGTAGCCTGTACTGCAACTGGAACAATATATATATATATATATATATATATATATATATAT